>PVJO010001652.1:0-165692 GCA_004026905.1 Hystrix cristata | reverse complement strand
CTTGGGACAAGCTATCCAGGGCTGACTCAGGGTCCTGCAGAATTAGTCACATTCGCTTATAGCTGCAGAGTCAGAGGCCAAGGATGGAGATCGGGTCTCCAGGGACTGCTCCCTGCCTGCCAGAACACGGAGTGACCTGGCAGAGGACATGGGCACCCAGGCAGGGCTGAACCCAAAGGCTCTCCAGACGCTCTATTGCCGAGGACGCTAGTAAATTTGATGTATGATTATTTTTAAATTATAAGGTACATCATACATGCTAAAGAGTGCATAAAATGTATTCATTTAAAGAGTTACTATGTACTGAAAACCTGTGTGACCACCACTGACAGTAGGAGATGAACCCTTGCTGGCACCCGAAGCCTCCACAATCCCATGTATCCCTGTCCCTCCACCTAGAGGCCAGCACCATCTAGATCTTTGTGCTAACCTTGGCCTTGCCCTCCTTTATGGGCTGACCATCTATGGATGCATCTCGCAGAAGATTCCTGGCGTGGCCAGCATTTGAATTGAACGTGTCTGAGATGACACCATTTCTGCGTGCCTGGCTCCTTTTGTGCTCCGTCAGGTCTGTGAGGTCAGCCATTATAGTTGAATTCCTTCATTTTATTCCATATTTTGCTTTATATTTGCACAAGTGCTCTACAGTTATCTATCCATCCCACTGTTGAGGGAGCACCGTTTCCCCCCAGATTCAGGCTCTGAGAAGTAATCCTGCCATGAAGGTTTCCTTTATGTCTCCTGGGGCTCATGCAGGAACATTTCCAGGAATGGGCCTGCATAGTTACCAAGCAGGAATGTGATCAATGTCACAAGGCACTGTCTTCCTCGTTCCAAAGTCATCGCTCCAATTCACATCCCACAAGAGAGGGAAGTTTTCACTGCTCCCCTCCTCCCTGACACATGGTACTTTCTGGATTTTAAATTATTACCCACTTTAACATTTCGTTGAATGAATGAGTGCCTCGTTTCCCACACAGAGAATGTCCATACAACCAGGAGATTGGAGTGTCAGAGTGCCACTGTCCAGCAGGGTCTCCTCAGGTCCGCCTATGACTTCACCACAACAGCTTCCCTAAGGGAAAGTGTTCTCAGTGATACACGGGAAACTGAGGGCTGCAGCAGGAATTAGGGAAGGGTGGGTCTTTATTGCCTCCCTAACAGAGACTGCCTCCTTGCTCTGGTTAGAATATCCTCTCCAGAACTCATGTTATAATATAACTACTTGTAGCAGTGTTAAGAGAGGCTTTTAGGGAGGTGGTGAGGTCATGGGGGTGATGTTTTCATCCCCATGGATGGATTAATGCTGTTATCATGGGAATGGGTCAGTTACCTCATGAATGGGTCCCCAATAAAAATGATGAGTTCAACCTAATTTCCTCTCTGTCTTCCTTGCCCCTTCCATCATGTTATGACCTAGCACAAAGCCCCTCACCAGATGTGAGCACCATGGTCTTGGACTTCTGAGCCTCCAGAACCATAAGCAAATGAACTATTGTTTGTAATTTACCTCATCTGTGGTATTCTGTTACAGTAGCAGAAAACAGACAAATGCAGTCTTCCTTCCCGGGGTCCCATTGCTGGAGAACCTTCCTCTGGCCAGCCCTCCACCATGGGCATCTCAATTCTCTTCCTGTCTTGGACCTTCAACCTCCTACAGCACAAGCGAGAATCCCCAGGGACTGTGGGGAGCAGGGCTGTGTGGATCCCAGGGAAAAAGCAGGGAGCCCTTATAAGGGAGTCTGGTCCAGGCTGTTTAGGCTCCAAGCCCCCAGTCTAGGAGACCCAAGCCCAAGTGACTCCACGGAGCCCAGACTCACAGAGCTGATCCTGTCTCTTTCTCCAAATGGCACCTTTCTCCCATTGCCCAGATCCATGATTCCTGGTACAGGCCCCAGTGATGTCCCAGCTCACCCATCTGTGCCCCCACCCCTGGCATCAGCATCCTGACTGTGAGGTCCAGTAGGGGTGATGGCGAGGTAGTGTGCTCCTCAAGGGGCCCTGTAGATCCTCCCCTAGAGCTATTCCTGGCCTGGGTGCCTCCCCACCCCGCTGTCCCCCTGCCTGACCTGACCCCACAGCTGGGAATCATTCGCTGGGGGTGGGGCA
This sequence comes from Hystrix cristata, assembly GCA_004026905.1. Classification (NCBI taxonomy): domain Eukaryota; kingdom Metazoa; phylum Chordata; class Mammalia; order Rodentia; family Hystricidae; genus Hystrix; species Hystrix cristata. The sequence goes on along the minus strand of PVJO010001652.1, from coordinate 163,583 downwards.
GCCCCAGCTATATAAGCCCAGACCTAGATGTCCTAGCCACCCTGGAGGCCCAGACCCTCTCCTGCTGACCCCTGAGAACTCCAGCTAGACCAGCAGCTGGCCCAGTAATGGCAGGAAAAGCCACCTCCGAGGCCCCTGCCTCTGGCCCAGAGGAGACAGCGTCTGAGTCTGCCAAGGTGCCCACCACAGGGTCTTCTGGAGAGTCCACTGGGGGAGAGCAGGCTCAGGAGCCCCAGAAGCCTTCCTCTCAGACACCTGCCCTCACAGCCCCCGAAGCCCCCGCGGCTGCTGCAGCCACTAAACCTGCACCTCCAAGCGAAGGTGACCAGACATGGGGCAGGGTGGAGGGGGAGACAGGCATGCAGGGAGGGGCTCCTGGGCACCAATCTCTTCATCTCGTCCTGGCTTCCCTCAGATGTCCCCAGCTCCCCGCTGCTGCTGACTGTCGTGGATGTGAGCCACAACTCCGTGACTGTGAGCTGGGAGCCTCCTGAGAGACTGGGGAGGCTGGGGCTGCAGGGCTACATGCTAGAGCTCTGCCGAGAGGGAGGTGAGCCGGGTGCAGCCTTGCATATGCCCAGGGGAGGTGAGGTGGAGGGCGGTGGGTCCAGGGGCAATGGGAGGGAGGGAGGGCAAGCAGAGGTCTCCTTAGCACCCCCCACCTGCCCCCTCTTGCTCCACTGGGACCTCTGAAGGCAAAGGCCTGTCCTGTGGCCATCTCCTCATCTTCCAGCTCCAGGGAACCTGAGTTACATGGGGGTGGGGGACATTGGGCACCACTCTGATGGGAAGAGAAGGGGATACTAAGCCTCCGAGGAGCCTGCTCAGGGAGGGCAATGTAAGAGGTAAAGAACAGAGATGCTGCAGAGCAGGGCACAATAGAATAAGAGACAGTAAGGAGAAAAAGGGAATAGGAGAGGAGTTTGACCCAAGTCCTGCTGCCATTGTCCTCCTCCACAACAATCAAGTTCACCCTCGCTTCTACTTCTGCCTTAAATTGTGATTTTGTAAATGTGTCCAGCCCTCTCAGGGCTTCAGCAACCTCATCCATGGCCACCATTCTAGGCTCTAACATCAGGTGTCTTTGATGTCACTTATGCTAAGAAGTCAGAGAAGGGCAGCAAGGGAGGAAATAAGGGCCCGGGAGGGAGGTCGACTTCCCCAGATCACCGTGGAGAAGGGAAGGCCCACAGAGAAGTGTGCTCCGGCCACGTCACCGAGGGCTTACATGCCCTCCATCCCCCGCAGCCTCAGAGTGGGTGCCTGTGAATCCCCGGCCCATGATGGTGACCCAGCAGACTGTGCGGAATCTGGCTCTTGGGGAGAAGTTCCTCCTGCGAGTGGCTGCAGTGAGCTCTGCCGGGGCCGGCCCACCTGCCGTGCTGGACCAGCCAGTCCACATCCAAGAGATCATCGGTAAAGCCCAGCCTCACCTCCTGCTTCCCAGCTCTCATCTAGCAGAGAAACCAAGGGCGGCCATGGGTGGTGGCATCCAGGCAACCATCTCCCCTCCCACAGCCACACACACAAGCCACATGCAGGTGCCATCTTGCCTGGAGAAAGTGTCAGGTGGCTTCTCTCAGCAGCAAGGGGCTCTGGAGGTCAGAGAGGCCATTTCCCCCAGTGGTCCTGCCCCCAGGCATTGGGGAGGGGCTTCCCTGGGCACCTTTCTCAGGGTCCCAATGCTGAGATGCCATCTGTCCCTCCTTCTAGCTTAACTTTTTTCTTTTCTTCTATCTCATCGTAATCCCTCTAGCAGCCATGGCAGTCATTTTCTGCCCACCCCTAAGGCCTGGATTCCAGATTCTCCCAGAACATCTGGGACCCCGAGAAGGCCTGCTGGCCCCTGTCTTCCACAGCTCTGGTGGGCAGAAGAGGGTCTGCGAAAGGTCCATGAAGCCTCCTCCAAGAGGGTAGCGCCTTGCTGGGGACCTGGAGGCCAGCTGCTATCCCCATTGCTAATATTTCTATTTGCAGGGTGTATTAGCCTCAATCCTACCCTCGCTCCCTTCCCAGAGCTGATCGGGTTTCAGTCTGTTAATGGCAATGAGTCATTTGGTCTGGTCTCAGGTCTCTGGGGACGGCGCAGGGCCCCAGGGTGAAGAGAGATACAGGCAAGCAGGTGGCCTGAGGGCTTCTCCATCTTCCTTCTTGCTCCTCTACCAGGGGGGCGGATGCAGCAGCACCATGCAGTTCTGGACAAGGTGAACAGGACAGAGTATCATGGCCACAGGAGGGGTCAGGTTTGGATCGAAGTCGATGCTCAGCCCCAAGGCTCGAGACACGTGGCAGCTTAGAACCAGACTGTTGTGGCTGATGCATCTAAGCCAGGGGATCTCAAAGGACCCAGGGACTCCCGCAGGGCCACTTTCACTTTCCAGTGAAAGTCTCAGATTCTGATGTCCACACAGGACCATTCACACCCTGCTGGGCTGCAGGGCATCTTCTGTGGTGGTTTGCAACCCTAGGACAGGCTTGGAGTGAGGCACAGCTCTCCGCGGCAGCTGCGGCATGGCCATGTTGACTGTAGCCTGGAAATGCCAGAAAGCCCTCCCAGTTGGGAGAGTCTCGGACTGTCCCCCAGGGCCCCAGAGAGCCTGGACTTGGAGAGGCCTCTAGGGCCAGCACTGAAGGAGCCAGCCAGACTAGCACCCACTTCTCCATTAAAATTCCTCTGGCAGGAGAGGAGGGGATTTCCTGGAGAGAAAATGGGGAGGAGGAGGAGGAGGCCATGAACAAGTGTGAAACAGCCAGGCTTCTTGTGGGCAGGGCAGGGTGGGGGCCTGTCCAGGATCCTCAGCTGCTCAGCTGTCCTCAGCCACCTGGAGCCGCCAAGCATTCTTGACCCCCCGCAGCTGCCCCCAGAGCATTCCAGGCCTGTGGCCCCCAAGCCAAGTGCCTGCTCAGCTAATCCTTGGAGACACAGTGTTCCTTCTCACTGTCTCCTTCTTGGTCACCCTTCATGCCACAACCAACTGCTGCCACCTGTTTACTACTGAGGAGCCATCCCGGGGACAGGGGCAGTGACCATTACAGCTTCCCTTGGAATGTCCAGAGACTACAGTGGCTGTACCAAGTTAGGGGTGGTTAGGAAGGTGGTTCCCCCGACAGGGGGCCAAAATAGGAAGACTGCCCAAATGTGAGATTAAAGACTAGGAGGGGACACAGAGAGAAGGGAGTATACCTGCCCCAGCCTCATTTCAGTGAGGAAAGACTCCAGTCTTCCTAGAGTAGTGAGCAAGCAGGGTTTCACAAGGCGGGGCTCCCTGAAAGTCCTGGGCTGGGGTGTGTGGGATGCTGGATCAGCAGGAGGGTGCATGGCATTGCCTCCTCCCTCTCTAGGAGTTCAGCACCTGCTCTCCTGCAGGGGGAGACAGAGAGCTGGCTGCCCCATCTGGAGCTGGAGAATGCCTGGGCTGCAGGGCAAATCCTAGCCTGGCAGGGTTGAGGTGGCAAGGGAGTTCCTGGGATGCCTACCAGTTCACACCGTGGAGGTCCTGACCTCCCTGGAACCTCTTGACTCTCAGTTCCCCAAAGCCCTCAAGGGATTTGGGCCCCTCCACCTTGGGACTGAAAGCTTTGCCCTTCTCACAAGGAGGCAGCCGAGACACACCCAGAAGTCCTCCTATCTGGCCAGCAGCCCAGGCCAGCTGTCCCCTATCCCTGCCCCAGCAGCCCCCACCAGCTGTCCACCTGCCGTGATAAGCCTAGACTCTTGCTTTGATGCAGAGGCCCCCAAGATCCGTGTCCCCCGTCACCTTCGTCAGACCTACATCCGCCTGGTGGGAGAGTCCATCAACCTGCAAATCCCCTTCCAGGTGGGTATGCCTCCTCAGAGGGAGGGCAAGAACCCAGGCCGTGTGTGTTGGGGGAGCAGAGCAAGTGTCAGTGTCCCCATGGGGTCTCCCGAGGTCCCGCCAAAACTACCTTGGCCTCCCTCTGCCATGCATGCGACTGCACTGTGATTCTCCAGCTTGTGGACAGGCAGGTGGGCCCTGGGCCAGGTTAAACACCAGGTTAGACACCTGGAGGACTTGTCGCCAGGCAGCACCTGTGGCTCCAGTCTCTGTACCTCTGGGTCAACAGAGTAGCCTCCTGGGCACAGCTGGAGCTGGTGGGCAGGTGGTCTGGCACCTGCCACACTCACCTGAGTGCTCCTCCCCATCAGGGGAAACCCAAGCCTCAAGCCTCATGGACCCACAATGGCCAGGTCCTGGATGGCCAGCGAGTGAGCGTGCGCACTGGGGACCAGGACTCCATCCTCTTCATCCGCTCAGCCCAGCGCTCGGACTCAGGCTGCTACGAGCTCACCGTGAGGCTGGAAGGCCTGGAGGCCAAGGCTGCCATTGATATCCTGGTGATTGGTACGGGACGGGGTAGAAGGGGCTGCCTTCCAGGACTCAGAGCTCCCCTCCTACCCTACAGTCGATGGCAGATGGGGTCAGGCTAAGGAATCACCGCAGGAGCCAAATCTTGGGTTGGGCATTTCATGGCAGTGCAGCCTCATGCCTACTTTTCTTCCTACTCTGGTCCTGCAGAGAAGCCAGGACCCCCCAAGAGCATCAGGGTACTGGACGTCTGGGGATGCAATGCCGCCCTCGAGTGGACCCCACCCCAGGACACAGGCAACACAGAGCTCCTGGGCTACACAGTGCAGAAGGCAGACAAAAAGACAGGGGTGAGCTGGCCGGGGCCAAGTAGGGTAGGGGAAGAAGTGGCCAAGGTGTCTGGGAAGGTCCATCCCATGAAGAGTCATGGGACCCAATTCCAGTGCAACTACTGCTGACTCCCTGAGTGGACCTCAGCAAGACTCTTCCCTGTCTGTCCCTCAGTTTCCTCCTCAAGCTTGCAGGAAAGGCTGGACTGGGCTCTCCACAGCCTTTCAAGCTCTGAGGCTGTTTCTGAATCTTAATGTGCGTAGGAATCACCTGGGAATTTGCTAAGATGCAAATCCTGATTTAGTAGGTCTGGTTGGGGGCCGAGTCCTATATTGTAGGAAGTCCCCAGGTGCTGCTGAGTATGCACATCCGCTGGCCACATTTTGCATAGAAAGGCTCCAGAAGTCTCTGAGGACACTGGAGAGTTCACCCAAGTGCTCATCTGAGGGACCCAGGAGCCCCTTCTCCCAAATTCAAAGTCCCTCAGGTTCAAAACTGTACAGCTAGGCCTCCCAGGGCTAGGGACATGGAATAAGCCTCTCTGAGGAGGGGGTACAGGGCAAGCAGGGAAGGTGCAAATAGGGGTGAAAGGTGAGGGTCACCAAGCCGGGGTCCCCGCAGCAATGGTTCACAGTGCTGGAGCGCTACCACCCGACCACCTGCACCATCTCCGACCTCATCATTGGCAACTCGTACTCCTTCCGGGTCTTCTCAGAAAACCTGTGCGGCCTCAGTGACTCGGCCGCCACCACCAAGGAGCTCGCACACATCCGGAAGGCAGGTGGGTTTGGGCCTGGGCAGGCATCCTGACTCTTATCCTGTCTCTGCCTCTTCTTTGGTGTCCCTCATCCCTCTCTCTGGGCTTCTCCTGGGTACCTGCTCCCTAGAGCATTTGCTACCCTCCTCTCATTCCACAGCTACGTGCACAGCACACACAGGCACACGCACGCACACATGCACGCACACACTGGCATGGAGTGACTGTAAAGTAGTGGATGCGGCTGACTGATCTTAAAAACATCAAAGCAAACCCATGCAAATGAGCAGGCCCCCTTGGCAGGCTGTGCACTTAGCCTAAAGATGCACATGGCTGCAACAGCATAGAGGTCGCTGGGTCTTGTGCACAGTGTCCCAAAGGACTCACCCTGAGAAACAATGTGTGTGATAGGCAGACCCTGGAGAGTTTATAAAAGCACAAACTTCCCCACCCAAAGAGAACACCACACAGATGAACATGGGTGATTCGGCATTTACTGTCTCCAACATGCGCCTGAGCCTCTTGTATCAAATGTAGAATTCCAGGCCTTCCCCCCGCCACCCGACGCATCTGAGGCCCTCCCCACCAGATCGTGTGGGCTCTGGAAGGTGCGCTCGTGTTAACACCAGGCTGAGCTGCACAGAATTAGGAAGACATTTGAGTTTCAAAAAAAGAAACCCAGATGGGTCTCCAGAGACAAAGGAATGAGATGTAGTATCTCCAGGTTGCTGGTCTCCCTCCACCTTCTGCCAAGATCTTCTGCCAAGATCTGTTCACGGCTCCAGTTTTCCTGCCCACTCCTCTCTGTTCATCACCCTGACCCACCTCAGCCCTGTGTCAGCTCTCCTGGCCTCTGTGATTTTCTCAGTCTTCCACGAATGGTTCATGACTGGCCTCCCAAAGATCCTGGCTGACACTAGCCTCACCAGGTCTCCTCCACTCCTGTAACTTCAAATTCTCCCCTGAACCCAGATATCGCTGCCAAACCTAAAGGGTTTATTGAGCGAGACTTCTCAGAAGCACCCTCGTTCACCCAGCCCCTGGCTGACCACACCTCTACGCCTGGCTACAGCACCCAGCTGTTCTGCAGTGTCCGAGCGTCACCCAAGGTGAGGAGCCCTGGTCCAGGGGACGGCAGGGGACAGCAGGATTAGAGACTCCTCCAGGCATCTGCACTGAGGCCTGCAGGCGGCCCTTTAGAGCCCAGTCCCAAGCAACACCCTTCCCTGACCGTGCCTCCTCCGTGCCTCCAGCCCAAGATCATCTGGATGAAGAACAACATGGACATCAAGGGCGACCCCAAGTACCGTGCCCTTTCTGAGCAAGGAGTCTGCACCCTCGAGATCCGGAAACCCAGTCCCTTCGATTCTGGGGTCTACACCTGCAAGGCTGTCAATGTTCTGGGGGAGGCATCTGTGGATTGCCGGCTGGAGGTCAAAGGTGAGAGTCTGAAGGGCATTGCTCCCCAGAGACCCTGCTGCGGATGGGAGAACAGAAGCTCCCTCTTTGGGGACTGGACTAGACGCAGCTGAGAGCAGAAGATTAAGGCCGGAGAGCGAGGGTGCTGAGGGTGGAGGGCAGGCTGTCTGAATAACTTTCCAAGCAGGGACACGGCCCAGTGTGTTGGGGGAGGTGTAACTTTGAACTTCTGGTTCCCTCCAGCCTTTCCCAAGCTCTAACCTGCAGGGTCTCTTCCAGCCTCAGCCACACACTGAAGAGTGACAGGAGGAGGCTGGGAGGAGAAGACAGGTAGGTGGCAGGATGCACTCTCTCTGCCATGTCTGGGGGCAGCAGGGAAGCAGGGAGGAGGCTGCGAGCAGGGGCACGGTGAGGAGTAAAGCAGCAGTCAGCTCACTAACACACATGCCCAGGGCCATGCAGCAGCCTAGTACTGCAGGGTGATACTGCTGAGGCCTGGAGGGGGTGATGCAGTGTTGGTCACAGAGCGGGAGTCTAGTTCTGGTCCTGAGTGACCTTAGCATGGACATTCTCTTTGGCCCTGATTCCTCATCTGAAAAGTGGGGACAACAGCCCCTCCCCTGTCTTCCCTCCCCTGGTGGTTTTGAGGCTCTGGATAAGTCAAGAAGGATCTAGAATCATGGTGGGCAGAGCTCAGCCTTGGGCATCAGGCCTGAAGGAGGGAGGGGAAGACATGTAACTTTCCCACCTCTAATTTGTTCTTCCAACCTTCCAACAGCCCACACCAGGGCTCTGTTCTGGTAGGACCTGTTCTTTGGCAGGTGCCACAGGCTTGAGGAGTCTATCCCAAAATGTGGCTCCCTAGATGCCCAAGAAAGACCTGCATTTCCATAGCAACGGCTGGTGGAACCACTCCCCGGAAGTCGCACTCAAGGTCCCAGGAGCGGGCCTGGCAAGCCCTGGGCCAGGCCTCCTGGCACAAGGGTGACCACATGTCGGACCACCCTGCAGAGTTGTACACTACCTGAGAGACACCCAAATAAAGGCGTGTGGTGTTATGGTGGCAGCATGCGGCCTCTGTGGCAGTGAGTGTCATTATGAAGGGGGAGGTCCTGTGTCACCATGGGGGGGGATATGAAAGTGCCACTATGAGAAAGGTGCCATCAGGAAGGGTCTCGAGATGTCACACGGCATTTTCCAGGCATGAGTGGTCCAGATCTTGCTTTCTGACTCAGGGTTTGCTACCCCAAGTGCATAACTGTAGCAATAGAAACACCTCTCTGGCACCCTCCTGACTCCAACCGCCCCCACACCTCCCCTCTAGCTTCTTCCTGCCCCTGTTCTGTCTTCTCTGCCAAGGCTGTCTCGATTCCCCTGACACTGGTGGCAGTGGGTGCTGGTGACACTGTCTCCACAAGGGCTCACAATCTTTTATTAATTGCGTGGGCCTCCCTTGGGAGCCAGGGACACCCCCACCTCCAACAAAGGCAGAGGCTGGAGTCAATAGTCACACTTGGAACCTATGACCTCGACAACCATCTCTCTGCCCCACCCACCCTCCACAATGGGGCTCCAGGCTCTAGGCAAGGGGTGAGTTCCTCTTTCCCCAGAGCCCTCAAGGCCTGGACTATATCTGCACCACAGCTTCCAAACTCCCCCCGAAATGAACCAAATACCAGGGCTATTTAGGGTATTAAATGCCAGTAAGAGCCTCCTCTACACTCTCAGGAGAGTGGTCCCTTCCAGCCTGCTCCAGTCTGCCACAACCCACCCCAGGAGTCAGCCTCTGGGCCTCTGGGATGTTTCTTTCACGCCATCCCCGAAAGGATGCTGAATGCACCCAAAAACTGAAGTATCTGGAGCTTTCTTCTGCATCGGCCCCAGAAGAAGCAGCGATGGTGTCCTCTAGGACAATCCAGGCCTATGACGGAGAGCTGGTGGAACATGGTGGCCCGGAAGACAGTGCAGTGTCTGCAGTGTCCGAGCGTCACCCAAGGTTACACTCCAGACTCCTTGGAAGCTCTGCACAAGGAGGGCTCCGTGCTGCCCCCTGGTGGATGCTTGAGGCCAGCAGCTACAGAACCACACTGCAGTGCTCGGAGGCCCCGCCGAGAATCCAGGGGCTGGTGGAGCACAAAGCAAATGTGAGAAATGATTTCTGGACCACTCCTTCTGCCTCTTTCAAGTATAATCCCGGGCTGCCCAGGGTTAGGAGAGCAGGCACCCTGACCCTGCCATTACCCAAAGTGCAGAATCCTTAGAGTTGGCAACTAATGCTCCTTGATTCCTGCCCTTTACCTGCTCCTGTCCACCTTCTAGAGAACAGGAGAGAAAGTAAGACCAGGACATCACCATTTCCCCCATCCCTCCATCTCAGGAGGGTTCCCCCCCTGTCCTGAAGCTGGTTCCAGGGCTATACCACCAACACCTAAGACCAGCAGATTCCCTTGCCTGGCTGCAGGAGCCCAAACACCCTCTCCCAGCCCCAAAGCCTCCTCCACAGTCCTGCCCAGGACCTGCCCAGCCCTGACATGCTGGACCTCTCATGGAAGGTGGGACAGGCAAGGGGCTCAAGACACTCTTCTCGCCTCATAGCACCTGGTTCCTGCCTTCCCAGGCTTACTCCAGGTCCCAGGAGGCAGGGCCGTTAACTCCTTGTGGACGAGCCTCTGCTCCGTAGGTGTCTCCTCAGAGCCTCCCCGTGTCACAGCCACAGCCCAGTTGTGGAAGGCCCAGAAGACCAGAGGGACAGTGGGGAGGTGAGGTCTGGGCTGAGCCCTGCTGGACATGGGCTGGAGGGAGCAGTCACAGAATCTAGTCGTCCACCTTCTCTTCAGGGACATCTTCATCAATGGGGGGCTCTGGCTGGCAGCGGAAATGGTCATTCCAAATCTTAAGGAAGGTCACTCGGAACTTCTGGATGCGGAAGGCATAGACAATGGGGTTCATGGCTGAGTTCCCATGTGTGAGGAAGATGGCGATGTAGATGAGGATAGTGGGCTTGTGGCAGGTGGGACAGAAGAGGGTGATACAGTTCAGGATGTGCAGGGGCAGCCAGCTAAGGGCAAAGAGAAAGAGGATGAGGGCCAGCGACTTGGCAATCTTCAGTTCCTTCCCGTAGTACTTCTGCGGGTCGCCAGAGGAGGCTGACACCTTCTTGCTGAGCTGCTTTCGGATCAAGTAGAAGACCTCCAGGTAGATGAGGACCATGAGGAGCAGCGGCGGCAGCACCCAGACGAAGAAGTTGAAGTAGACCATGTACTCCATGCTGATGACCTTCTCGAACTCGCACTTGATGACGGGCTCCCCAGCGCTGCCGTTGCCCGCCCACGCCCTCTCCACCTCACTCAGGTTGTTCCAGCCGAACATAGGCGTCAGGCCCACCACGAGGGAGAGCACCCAGCAGCCAGCGATGGCCACTGCTGCCCTCCGTGGGGTCATCACCGTCTTGTACCTGTGGGACAGGAGGGCAGGGTGTGAGAAGCTGCCGCCCAGCTGCCATGGAGGCCCCTCCGAGGCTCATCCAGCCCCTGGGGGGTTCCTAGAGGATGTCCCCTCCTCGTCTAGGGCCCCAAGAGTAGGAAGGGTGTGGTCACGAGCTCTGCCCAAGATCGCTTGGAAAATGATAGTGCTGTCCTGTGCTTCCTACCGTGTCTACACACACCAAAATATCAGGTGATGAGAAACCACTCTTACACTAGGGTCTGCTGGCTCTAGTCATAAAAACCTTCCCTCACTGACCCCTCCCCTGCCAGCACTCCATCTCCTACTCTATCTTTACCTCCCATTTCCTCCCAGCCACTGCACACGCCTCTGCCTGAGGGGCAGGCCTCATGGAGCAGCAACCCTGAGCTAACTGATAATGATTCTCAGGAAATAAAACTGGTGTTCACTGAGTATCTACTACATGCTAGATACTTTCACTCATTCATTCATTCACCCAAGCTTGTATACGTGGGTGCCTTATTCAGTAAATATTTATCAAGTGCTTTTTATCATCACCCTCTAGGCTATGGATAAGAAAACACAGTCCTGCCTCTACGTAGCTCGTATTATGGGAGAAGAGACCAATAATACAAAAGTAAGGAAATAAATAAGACAATAGATGATGTGTCCTTCAAAGGAAACAAACAGAATGATGTAAGGTACAGAGCTTTCCAACCCTTTTCATGTCAGGACAAGCAGAAGATGAAAACATTTGGATGACACACAGAAGATGAGGCTGCCCATGGGATGGAGGTTGGGGGTTTTGATATTTTGGGGGCTCCCCACCTCCCTTTAAACCAATCTAGCCAGCAGCCAGCCTGGTGTCTTCTGCCCACACGCTGGCCTTGGAGGGAGGGTCAGCCTGGCTCTTCAGCTTGCCCAGTTGTTATTTTCCAGTGCAGCTCCTGAGAGGGACGGAATGCCCTCTGAACACATAAACAGCTCCCAAGATGGGGGTTGGTGGTGTCAAAGGGGGCCTCTGACTCTATTCTCTTCTGCCCTGTGCCTGCAGAATCTGCAGCTTTCTCCTTCTCAGTGGTGAAGCTTAAGGTCCCTCCCATGCTAGACATCAATTTTTCTAGACCCTTTATCTTTATGATTCATTATAGCCCACCTGCTCTGTGCAGGCTATGGGGACAGGAAGGGGGACAACTTGGAGGGTAGGAGAAACTGGACAGCTCCTCCCTGCACCATGCAGAAGACAGGCACAAGAAGGGACCCTCGGAACCTCATTTCAGATCTCTTTGCCATTCCGAAGGAGAAACTGAGGGCCCTGGATGGGCTGCTGACCCATCCACTTGAGCCCCACTTCCCTGCTGTGATGAAAGTCCACCCCTCCCTTGTATTTCCAGCAGAATGGCTGGCCAGGCCTGGGACAGAGGCTGGGAGGCAGACGACCCAAACATGGGCCCCAGGTCTGCAGTGTACTCGCTGAACACCTCTGTAAAATGAGACCCACTTCACAGGGCAAGGATAGAAAAAGGATAATATGTGCAAATGCTCTGCAAACACCCTGCCGAGATTCCTTAGATGGAGCTCTCACCCTTCTGAGCACCTAGACAAACACACACCTGGAACAACTCCAGCGTCCCTCGTGCTCGGCAAACAGCCTGAGTGCTGTTAAACATCTTGCTCAGGTCTGGCTCCTGAGGACCTGAAGAGTGTCCTCCTACCCCCTGTCCTCCCAGATATGGTGTAAGAAGGTCTGGGTACAAGTCTTTGGGGAAGGGCCAAAGGCATGTAGACCATTCTGTGGGACACTGTCTCACCCGTCATCCAGTGGAACCTCCACAGGACCAAAGATGGCTGGGTCTGCAGCTGCAACAGAAAGGGTAGGGCCAGATATCTGGGCCCCATCATCGCTGGGGCCCATCGCATCTATCGTGTATGTCACATTTGCTATTTACAGAGCCTCATCATAGTCAGGTCTCAGGTGAGCCCCATACCTACCCTACAGGGAAGACCAGCAGAGAGTGGAATCCCATCGACCAGAGTAGGATCCTGCTGGCCCAGGACTGCTGACTCCAGCCCAGCCCTCCTTCAGGGGCCAGGCTGACTACGGGTGGTTTAGATGCTGATGATGGGCAGACTCAGAATACCCTGTGCCCTTCAGCCTGAAAATAGGAACTGCTGGACCCTGCTCAAGGAGGGTGCCACCCAGGGACAGGCTGGATCAGAGGACCTCTGGTGTTGCCACTCGCCCTGAGTTCTGGGGTCTAGCCCAGGGCCCCCATCTGGGCAGTGATGACCTATTGAGAGAGGAGAGATGGATACTGCCAGGGTCCAGATGGGAGCCAGGGAGGCGGCCACTTCCAGCTGGAGAGGTGCTCCCTGCCCTCTCTGTCCCTCACCCTCCCTGACCGCCCAGAGCCCCAGGGTTAAAGCTTTCCTGGGGCTCCTCCAGCACTGGGTCCTGGCCGACCCTGTGCACAGGGTATCAGTTCTCATCTGTTTTCCTTGCTATTTTCTCCTTGGTGGGAAAGGGCTGGGCCCAGGACCGTAGCTGTGGTGGGGCCGACTCTCCCGGGGCTGGGGGACATTCACCTCCCTTACACATGGGAAAGGGAAGCAGAGGTGTCCATGGGTTAGGGGTTTGGAAGGTGCCTCCACCAGTGCCGGAGGATGCCCCTCGCAAGTCCTCACCACCCTGGGGAGCTGTGCTGGGAACTAGCCAGAGTGTCGGCCACCCGTAAGAGTGTACAGTCACAGACAATGGGGACAAGGATACACTCACTCGCCCGTCCACAGGCGAGCAGGACAGACCACTCCTTAGAGACACAGCTGAAGGAGCCAGGGCAAGCCCACTTGCTCCAAGGTCTTTCTCCCAACACACAGCCTCTTACCTTGGGGTCAAGAGCGGCCTTTTGGGGTGATATTTTTAAAAGCCAAGATAACACTAACTCCATGCAATCAATTATTGGTACCATCTTATTGATGACAACAACGTGAAAAGACTGAGCGGGTACCAGAAGCAATGGGGTGGCAGAGAGAGGGCAAGGGATTCCTGAGGAAAGAAATGGAAGGGACTACTGTTGAGTTTCTCAGTGATGAGGGAAGGAGGCCCCCAAATCTGCGCCCACAGAAGGCAAGGCAGAGGAAGCCACTGCTTCTGCCCTGGACACCCCTCAGGGCCGCCACATAAGAGGAAGGTGATCCTGAGGCTGACCCTCCTCAGCCTCAGGAATAATAACTCAGAAATAATAGTTAACCAATCGAAAATAACAACAGTGACAATGTTGATAAGAGAGAATATTTACTACCACTTTCTCCGTGCTGGCCGTGGACTTTGTACACAAGAGTTCTCTGATACCTCAACCCAGCTCTCTGGGCAGCACGATAATTCCCCCCATTTCCTAGTTGCAGTAACTGACGATCAGAGCTTAGGAAACACGTCCAAGGCCACTCCGCCCAGAAGAAGCCAAGACGGAATTACTAAGACTGAGGTGTGCTCACTTCCAAAGCCCCTACTGGACCCATCTCTGCTCTGGGAAGTAGAGGATGCAGGAGGCGTGCAGCGTGGAGGCCCCCACCCCCGCCCCGGTCTAAGCAGCACCCGGAGCCTCCCTCCTCCAAGTCTGCCTTCCGCAGGCCATCAGAGTGGTCTATTCAGGCGCACGTGCTGCCCAGGCGTTTAGTCAGCTGTCTTGTCCCCTCTGGGATGGACCAGGCAGCTGCGCCTCTCTCCCTTTCATTCATTAAGCAGATACTCAGCCTGAACCCGCAGGCCGAGGGACCAGGTGCTAGGGTTTGGGAATACACACAAGAACAGGCAGGCACTGGAGAAAGCACTACTTGGGTGGTGGGGATACAGACAGCAGAAAGCAAACAAGCCCACCAGAGCCTTGCAGAGTGAAAGGGCCTGTCAGGAAAACACTCAGGGCACTGAGAGCTGGAGAGGGGCAGGACATGCTGCTGGCTGGGGGTAGGGGGCAGCTGACAGCAGCTCTGAAGAGCAGGCATGAGCAGAGAGCTAAGTGATCACCAAGGAGCCAGCCAGGCAGAGATGGGGGCAGAGCCTTCCGGGCGGAAGGTGCGAGGGCCAAGGAGCAGAGCCGCAGGAAGAAGGCCGGCCCGTCAGGGACCAGAGCAGGGATGGCCCCTCAGGCGCAGGGACTACAGTAAATGTTCTAGGGTTTATTCTAAGTGCAGAGAGAAGCTATTTTCAGCAAAGGAATAATAGAATGCCATTTCTACTTTTAAAAGATAACTCTAGATGTGGTGTAGAGAGTGTGTAATGGCACAGAACAAGAGGTGGCAAGAAAGCCAATGCGGGGCATCTTAGCCATCTAGGCAGGAGAGGAGGGAGGCTGCAGCAGGCAGCAGTGGAACTGAGAGGAAAGGCATGGCTTTGGGGTGCATTTAGGAACAGGGTGAACTGAGTGTGGCCGTCCAGGTGACAGAAAGACAACTCTGGCTTTTTATCCCAATGAAAGAGCAAGGGATACTATCTACTGAATCTCCCTTGCACTGAAGCCCACGCTACCTCTCTGAGAACTAGACACCACCAGCAAAGACTTGGCTTTGTGTGCACATCCAGGCTGCCCTCTACCTCAGGGCCTTTGCACTTCCTATTCATTTCCCAAGTGGCTCATTCTCTCCTTCAGGTCTCAGGACAGATGTCAACTCCTCAGAGGAGATTCCAGACAAATAGTGCTGGTCACCTGGCAGCCTCTTGCCATTTTTAATTTTCCTGATAGAGGTGATCTCACTCTCTGGCTCTACACCTAGGTGCTGATGTCCTTATGTTTCTCTGCAGGAGAATATACGAGGCTCCATCGTGACACAGCCTTAATTTTTCATGTACACCACTACTTCCCAGGACCCAGACAACTGCTCAATAACTGTTTGTTGAATGAATATATATAAAAATGGATTAACAAATCCATACATCGATTTATTCAGAAATGATTGGCTGAGGTACTACCACGTGATCCAGCTCAAGAAGCCAGAGATAAAGGCAGGTGCTCAATGAGAGCTGGTCAGTTAGGAAGGCCTGGCCTTGACCTTGGATGACAGTCGTTCTGTGGTTCACACTGCACCACACTGGCAGCCGCAGGGGATTCGATGCTGAATCAGATAGCTCTGGTCCCCTGCTTCAGTCCTGTGACAGGGGTCTGCAGCGGTGAGGGCCTCTGATGAACAAGTGCCACCCAGCCTCCAGCCGGCCAGCAACACGTGCATGCCAGCTCTGAGCCCAGCATTGGCCCTGCACACAGAGAGACAGCAGAGTTTCCCCAGGGCACAACGAGGCTCTGCGGTCTTCCCACCTGCAGCCCAGAGAAGTGGTGTCTCTGTACCCTGCTGAACGTAGAGTGCTGAGCTCCTAGGGGGTCCTTTGTGTCACAAACTGTCCCCTTTCATGGATGAGATCACTTTCAGTTAGAGGCCCAGCTGAGCACAGAGAGATGGCCTCTTCCGGCCTACCTTTTTAGGGTAGCCCTAAAGAATTGTTTGGTGGGCCAGAAATGGCCACTCAGAGGAAGGTGAGGGTGCTACTATCAGTGTAAGAACCAGAATGGAGCATGCTGGTCCTGGAGTTGTCTGTTCTTGACTTTCCTTCCTAGCTCTGCCCTGCTCTGCATCACCAAGGGGAGGCCCCTGTCGGCTGCATTTCCTAAAGCCCTGGGTCAGCTGGGTCCATTGGAAACATAGAAGTGCTGAAGGGACACAGAACAGTGGAGAACGGCAGCCCTCTCTCTGTCCCAGCCCATCTTGGGCCATGGTTGTAGCTCTTCCTTGGCTGGATCTGCCTCATCACAGACCTCCCTCCACACACACCCACCATGGGTGCAGCTGCCACCGTCCCAGGCAGCCCCTAGGCTCCAGAGACATCTATTTCCTCCCTTTGTCTTCTGGCCTAGTGGTGGCTTCCTGGCATTGTTACCCTCACTGTCCCCTGTTGGTGTCTCACCCACTGTGTAGCTAGTCCCTGCCATTGAAGGCCTCAGTTGTGAATGCCTACAGTGACCTCTGTGCCCCTGGTTTGACCCCAGCAGTTCAGGGGTAAGGATGCAGCAGGGAGAATTGAGCCTAGACATCGCAAAGAACTCCTGCCAGAGGTGTGAACAAGCCGGGAGCCAGCAGCCAGTCTCAGACCCACTGTGCATCAGGAGAGAGCGACCACATGATGACTGCGGGAAAGGGTAGCGTGGTCTCTGAGGACTGGGGTGAGACCAGGGCAGGGTCCTCAGGCCTGGCTGCCCCTGTTTTCTGTCACCTGCTCCTCACCCAGGCACTGGACATAAGGACAGGGAGAAAAGGGCCGGGCAGCATCGAGAGCCAGTGTCCATCTGCAGTGCTGCAGTCTGGACATCGGTGATGGCCCCCATCTTCCCTGCCTTCCCTTGGTGGGGAGAGAGCAGTATTTCCTCGCCCTGGTCCCCCTCCTTCCTGCATCTTTTCTTACCAAGCAACTCAGCCACTTGCGAATAGAAACATGAATCTCAAGACCAGATAAGTAAGGCTTTCAGACTATTAAACTACTTCCTGTAGAAATTCTTCCTCCCAAAGGAGAACAGGAAGCCAGATACAATCAAACGCTCTCCACTCCAGGGGCCAAATGTTTAACATTGCCCAAGGGAGTCTGGTGGCGGGCCCTGGGGAGGGGGCAGAATATCTAGGGCCTCAGAATCCTGCTCTCTTGGGGTCCTGCGACGTCACCTGCCATCTCAAACGTCAGTGTTTACCAGTCCCCCAAGAGGGGTCAGACCAACACCCCAGGCTGGCCTGCAAGGCTAGAGAGGAGGGGCTGTCTGAGCTCCTTGGAAGAAAAGAGCTGGATAAACTGATTAGGTCGTTAGTGTAATGGGCCTTGGAAATAGCTCTTGGTCACTTGCTGAGGACAAATAACACCATGGCCTGGTGGGAAAGACAATTAAGTTTGAGTGTGTGATTCCTAATGGGCCTCTATCCTGAGCAGCCTCCCTCCTTCAGGTTCTCGGCCCTTCTCTGGGCACTGTGGGTAAAAAGAAGAAACGCAGGCCCTGCTCAAAAGGATCACTCTGGGTGTGATGGAGGCGACCCCGCTCCAAGTGCAGGGAGCTTCCCTCGGATCTGAGAGTGGCACAGCTGCAGCAGACGAGGCCAAAGTTCCCAGCAGCTACCAGCAAACCCCTCAGACTCCGAGGTCCCGCAGATAACGGACTCTGAGCTGGGCCAGTCTGCGTGCTCTGAGGTGACGCCTTGCTCCTCCTTGGGTGTGTTCTGCCATCTCTACAAAGATGGTTTGGGTTTGATCAGTGGTCCAGAGCCAGGGCGGCCAAAGGACTGGGGTGTAGGAGAGCAGAGGGGTCTCAGATTTGAGCAAAGCACACTTCCGAGGACCCCCATCCTCGCCCCAACCCAGGGTCCAGAGTGTATCACAGTGCTCCTGCAGAGTCCCAGGAGCCCAGGCATTGCTTGGAGAGGCAGCCAGCTCCTCCCACCCCCACAGCAAGCCCAGTGCCCACATCCCAATGGAGAGTGGTTCCTAGGGAGCAGGGCGTCTGACCTGGACGGTAAGTTCAGAGAACTGGACCCTGACCTCGGCACTGCCAGGCTCTTTCCACTCTGAGATTTGGTTCTCTCTGGCTCTCGGGGTGAGGCTGGGATGGAGGAAGGATGGGAGCAATGGTCCCACCTGCCTGGGGTGACTGTTCCTGACTCATCCAGTGCAGCAGAAAGACTCATCCCACCTGCGCAGAGACCTAGCCATCGTGAATAGCTGGTGCAGTGCAGCTCACTGGGATGACCACACTGGCAAAGGGGGGAAGTTCCTTTTCCAGCACAGTGGAAAGACATGATGGGGAGGGGCAAGCTGACTGGGCCACCCACTTTCCCGTAGGCCTCTCTGGCCTCTGCAGACCATGGTCCCTTAGGAGAGAGAGCAGACCATCCTTCATCCCAGCTGGCACACAGATACATGGGGAGGGTCAAGGCAGAGGGAAGCTGGAAAGATGCGGAATTCCCCGGGCTCTGAGCCGGAGCATAGGAGACCCACACCACTGACATCAGGACCCCAGAGGAGGGGAATAGAATACCTCACTGTGGGAGAGCTGGGAGTCTTTAGTTCTGATCCAGGCCTTGTCAGCAGTGAGACCTTTCCCATTTTGGGGCATCTGTGTGCTTGTCTGAAGGATGAGGGATTAGATGAGATACTGTGCAAGTTCTGGCAGGTCATGGTTCCTTTCTTCTGGGATGTGTCAGATCCTCCTCCACGGAGAGCTGCGCTCCACTAGCAGACGGGAGGGAGGAGCCCTGAACACTCCTCTCCCCTGTCTGCAGTTCTGCTTGCTCCCTAGAAGTTGGCCCCAGCCCCTCCTCTAGGGATTGCACGCTCCAGCATGCGTCCCACAGAGAGGAAGATGGGAGCAGGATGTAAAGGAAAGAGAAAGGAATATCTGTTGAGTGAACAAATGAATGAAATGAAATGAATGAATGAATGAAATGTGCTGTGGAGTGAGAGCCAAGTCCAAACCATGGCTTCCCCCTTATCAGCTTGTGGCCTTGAGCAAGGAACAATCCTTTTAGCCTGCGTTTTTTCCTGGGCACAGCAGGAAAAGAAAGGAGAGGGGGTGGTGCTAGCTTATCTAGGAGCTCAGCAAATCACAGTAGCGGTACCCATGTTATCGCCCAGAAGGATGCCCCTGATTCCATGGGAAACAGTCAACTCCTGAAGAGATAAAGAACAAGGTGCAAGGACATAGATGAACAAAAAGTCACTTCTAGATCCCTTTGGAAAGCCAGTCCCAGGGCCTTCATTTCTGTTTTATGGCCTGCTCTCCCGCCCAGTTCAATCTCACTACAGAATCAGTCCACGCTCCCTGATTCATCTAGCATGCCTGAACCTGGAGTGGGGGAGTGTAGGGGTTTGGGAAATCACTCAGCCCAAGTACCAGATCCCAAGAGGGTCCTAGAAAAACCAAACCCTCCAGGTCACCCAGGAAAGCTCTCTTGGGCAGTGTGGCCCTGTGCAGCTGAGGGAGGAGACAGTGACTCAGAGGGGCCATGCCCTTTCTTCCCGCTCCCCTCTGAGCATTTGCTGGCCTGCCCGGAACCGTGGATTTCTGGGCACTGGCCGGCTGGGGAGGGAGGCCTGGGGAGCCTGGAGTCACAGAGGAGGGGCCCTTCCAGTGCTGCCCCAGCCTGGAAGGTGGAGTGCTCAGCTCTGAAGGGGCAGCTGCTCTCAAAGGGCTTGGTTGGTCCTCTGTTGTCACTGCCCCGGGGTGTCAGGGCCCCCTAAAGCTCACAGCATCTAGCCCTCTGCTCTGGAACAGATTTGACAGATGGCAGGATGTGGGAGGAGGACAGGGAGAGCTCTCTGCCTTGAAAATTGTTCTGAAGAAAGAATCCACACCATCCTCAGATCCCCATTCTATGACTTGTACTTCTCCATCTTCTTCCCAAAAGTCTGAATTCAGTTCCTCCTGCTACATCAGAACTCTGAAAGACACGGCTCTTGGGAACTGGAAGAAATGCAGCCACATTCTCCAGGCCTGGCCTTTTTCCCCACCTCTAATGCAGAACAGTGAGGTTTGGAGCTCAGTAGGAACCCCAAGAGCTAACAATTTTCTCTTGTGTCTCTGTGGTGTCCTCCTGATAGGTCCTTTCCCGGTGTCCCACCACATGTGAATTGACTCAACTGAGATAGAGGCATTTACACCAAGTCCCAGCCCAAGCCCAATCCAGAAACCACCCCTTCCTGGCCACCCAGGCCGACGCAGCAGCACACAGGACAGAGTAGCAGCCGCTGCAGGCTCTGAGCCCCTCCGGCCCCAGGCATTTGCTCAAGGTCCCTTTCTACACTCCAGGGATGGGCTGGGTGAGGATAGGGCCTGGATGCAGTGGACGGTGGGGAGATGCCGGGCTCTCCCCGGAAGATATCGAGCCCCTTCCCAGAGCAGCATGCAGTGGGAGGTAAGATGGCAGATCCTGGCACTGTGGTGGGGGCTCCCTCCCTCCCTCCCTCCTGCTCACCAAGTGGGACAATCAGAAAAAGTCTTCATTTCTCCCCCTAAACATAAACTGCAAGCACCTGAGGCCAAGGACAGTCTGGTTCCATGTGGTCTTCCTAGCACTACCACAGGACTTGGCACACAGTAGGCAGCTTATAATACGTGGGCAAGAAACCGAACTATATAAAATGCTCAGTTAAACTGGATGTAGTGGCACGTGCCTATAATCCCAGCACTCTAGGGGGCTGAGGTAGGAGGACTGCAATCTCGAACCCAGCCTGGGCAGTTTAGCAAGATCCTGTCTCAAAACAAGAAATAAAAGAAGACTCGAGTGTGTAGCTCAGTGTGAAGGAACTGTGTTCAACCCCCACTACCACACACAATTACACACAAAATGGTCATTTAAAATCAGAAAGGCAGAAAAGGGAAGGAGAAAAGAAACAACAAATACAATGAATAGAAAACAATTACGAACAAGGCAAATTTTATGCCAACTACATTATTATCACTTAAAATGTGAATAAAGTAAGAGGGAGGGTAAGAAGGAGCCAGTCCAAGCTTCTTGCTCATCTCAACGACATCACGGTGGGCAGCCCAGGAGCCCTGCACCCAGCCCTCCCAGATGAGGGCCCCTCCATAGACTTTTTGAGAGTCCCACTCCAGGGTCCTGCCTCGATGGCCCAGCCCCAGTATCTCAAGCCACTTCAGCTAGGTGGTTCCAGCAGGAGTCTAACCACATTGCCTCCTCTCCACCAGGCCTGGGTAGAAGTGGAGAAGGCCTGTTCCCCACTCCCCCCTGCTCCTGGGTTGTTCTCTCTGGAAGAATGAAGAGGCACACAGCTGCTGCCAACATCTCTGCAGGGGCCTGGCAAGGCAGCTTCACTGAGGGTTGATCAATAAATTCATTTTCAGTCACCTCTTCCACTTCTGCAAAGCCCTATAAATCACTTGCATCTGCCATGACCCTGGATGAGGGAATCTCACATTATGATGTGTGTGGGGGAAGACAGGGCTTATTAAATCAAAGCCTCTTCTTTCCATCCACCATTCACGAAAACTTCAAAGGACCATGCTCAGAGCTGGAAAAAGAAATTGCAGAGAGCTGGCAGTAATGGGCCCTGGGGAACTGGGCCAGGCAAGAATCAGGCAGGACACGAACTGCAAGCATGGGAGGGGGTGGACACAAGAGCAGTGGCAGCAGGGGTCTGCACGGTGGCTTTCCACCTCAGCTGATAGAAACACCTAAGCTTGCGGGCCATGTAGAAGGCCCAACAAAGGCCTGGCCACCCAACCTCCCTCACCAGCAGAGCTCACTGGTTGGCCTGGAATGCAAGGTCCAGGCAACATAGACTTTTGACAGGCGAAGGGGGGCTGGGGGTGACTCTGACTCACATCTGCTATAGTAGCAAACCACACCACCTTGCAGGACCTTAGAGTTTCCTCACCTGTAAAATGGAGCTGCTACCTGCCCGGCCCACCTCCCAGTGATTCTGTGGTCACCACCACTGGTCCGAAGCTTCAGGTTCAGCCTCTGCCTTTGTAAGATTCATTATATAGTTATTGAGAGTTGGTTCAAATGCCTGTGTTCTGATAAAGGTCTCACCTTCCCAGTGTGCGCCTGTTCTTCCAAGGTCTGGCTGACCTTGCAGGAACAGCTTTACTATCAACAAAGAATTTACTTTGATCCGTACTCTGGCGGCATCCCAGGTCCTAACCAGACCCGGGATGAATGCCTGAGATAAAGTCATGCACACCCATTTCCTGGAGGGGAGCATTCCTTTGTCAGTGCATAGATAACTACAGGTGCAGCGCACAGGTGCACTCTTACTCTCTCCTTCACTCTCTCCTCTTCTTCTCTCTCATCTCATGCCTGCCAAGGTTGCTGATGATTTCTTTCGCTCGTGAAGCTGATGTTTTTTGCTCGTGTGGCTGATGTTTTCGCTTATGAAGCTGATGTTTTTCGCTCAGGTAGCTGATGATGTTCTTCGCTCGCGTAGCTGATGTTTTCGCTCATAAAGCTGATGTTTTTCGCTCGCGGAGCTGATGATACTCTTTCCTGTGTGCCTCGATGGGGGCTGCTGCTGGCGGCGCCTCCATGACTGCCGTCTTCTTCTCGCATCCCACGTGGTGCTGCTTCTCTAACAAAAGTTAAGATCTCTGCTTGAACTACTCCTGTGCTGCAGTTTTCCGGTGATAAAAACAATAGATTGGTGCTATGATTTTTCTAGAGTTTTTTTCCTTTTCTCTTTCTTTATTGTTATTAAAAATCTTAATTTATCTTTGTGAGTGGTATCTTGTCTCCTTCCCCGAGAATCGAGCCCTAAAACAATAAGTCGGTACACGGCGACAGCAAGCATTTACCCCCTTGCTGTTACACCCTTGCTGAGTGCACAAACCCTGGAGGAAGGTGTCCACCTCCACGCATGATCCTGGATGACTTGCCCCAAATTGTGCCCCTAGGAGCTGGAATTGGAACTGCAGCCCTGGTCAGCCACTTCTAAAGCTCATGTTAGTTTCCTGAGCATTTTTTAAGATTTCCGTTTAGTTATATTGATAATAATAACTGGATAGATTATGAGGTACATATATATGTTATGCAGTGGATGAATCCCAGCTTTCAGATTGCTAGAGTGGATTTAAAAGCAGGCATTTTGTTTCACGCACTGACATTCCCAAGGGGCTGGAAGGACGGTGAACACAGGCCTGTGGTCTTACAGTCCCCATTTCCCTGACTGTCCGAGCTCCTCAAACTGTAGTGTGGATATGAATCACCTGGGGTCTTTTTAAAAGGCAGGTTATGAGTCAGCAAGTCTAGGGTCGGGCCTCGAGTCTGCATTTCCAACAAGTTTTCAGCAAACGCTAAGGCCGCTGGACCCTGGCCATATTTACAGCAGCAAGGCCCAGTGGTCCCCACCCCATATGTGGCACAGAAGTACCTCTGCCTGCCCTGTTTGGGGAGGAGGGTGGTGGAGGAAGCACAGAAAAATAAGGCATTGTCTTGCATCATACATGAAATGGGAGCACAGCAAAGCCCTCCACCCATGTGACCTGTCCCTCTCAGGGAGAAACACCTCCCTGTACGGGGAAGGAAAGCTGGAAGCAGAAGAGAGAGGGGCAAGAGGCTGCCACTCAGCACCACAACCGTGCACATCACACCGGCACTGGCAAAGCACTGCCAGACTGTGACCTTGCCAGGTGCCCACATGAGCTGGCAAGGTGGGAAGATCGGGATCTGCTCTTAGCATTTTAAGGCAAGAGAATTGAGGCCTCAGAAAATGCAGCAAGTGCTCAGGGCTGTGGCTTGGCTGCTTAGGACTGCAGCTGAGACTGAGCCCCATCTCCTCGTCTGTCTCAGCCCAATTTCTTCGCAGGAACCCTTCTCCTGCAGGCACAGTGGAGAAGGTGTCCCCAAGGGCCTCACAGGCCCCACCGCAGGACCCAGCCAGAGCCTGCCGGCCGCCCCTCCAGCCCATCTCTACAACTCTCAGCCCTGTGGGCCGCGGGGGAGGATTTCTGCTGTGTGATGCTAGCAACACCTCCTGATTTAGCTTTCCTACACTTGTGACTGAGGCCGCCGTGTCACAGATGAACACGCCCAGGCTCTGGGGCTGGAGAGGAAGCAGGCGAGGCCTGAAGGAAACCAGACAGCAGGCCAGGCCGGGCCTGCGCTCACAGCGAGTCTCCATCACGGAAGTCTCAGCCTTCTTGGCTTGGCTGCCTTGATTTCTTGCCTTCTCCATGACATCTTGTGTTCTGTCTCCCTCTTGGCCCAGAAGCTCCTTAAGGACAGGGGCTATGGTTCCCCACAGCCTGACCTCCCCGAGGACAGAGGCACACAGGCGTGGTTATCTAGCAGGCATGCATTCAAATCCTGGGTTTGCTACTCACTGGCTGGGTGACAATTCTCGGTACCTTACATCCTGGTTCCCTATCGCTTTATTTGCAAAGGGATGTCGATACCAGTCTTGCAGGGCAAAATAAAATTAAATATGCCACCAAATAAATCATCCAATGCTGCACCTGACATCGAGGAGATACCCACTTCCCCAAGGCCAGCTTGCCAAGTCCAGGCCTTGTGAAAGAATTCTAACCACACTGTGCATGCTGACTGCTGCAGAGACAGACACACACGTGCACGCCACTATCCATTCATCCTCGTCCCTCCCCCCACACAGCTGGAAGGGAGAGGAATGCAGCCTGTGTTGCTGCGGGAGACATTTGGTTACATTTATGTTCTCATGTATTTCTCTCCACAATCCCATGAAATAGATAGTATCATTTCCATTTAACGGACATGGAGGCTGAGTCTTGGGATTGGGAAGGCAGAGGAGTAGGAATAGCAGTCTCTGAGTGAGTGGCATGGAGGCTCCATTTGACAGAGATGGAGACTGAGGCTCCCGGAAAATGATCAGATTAATAGCATTCTTGCAGGCAGCATCCCTGAGAAGTCAGATAGGGACAGTGAGTCCCATTTGCTGATGAGGACACAGCCAAGTGGGCACAATGACAGCCTAGGCCCAGAGTTCAGGGCTTCTGATTCCCAGCTCCAAGTACCCCACTGTGCTGGGCAGATTGAGGGGAGACTCCAAGGATCATTTAATCCCCAAATATTTGTTTAGTGTTCAAAGTTCTACCTTAGGTATGTGAGATACTGAGATTTGTAACAGTGCCTGATATTTACCCAACACGTATTATGTACAAAACACCGTGCTCAGCACTTTACAGGATTATCTCACGCCTTGCTCTTAACAGCTTCATGGAGGGTGTTACATTATTATCCCTACTTTACCGACAAGGAAACCAGGCCCAAAGCAGCTAAAGGATTTGTCTAAAGCGTTTCAGGCAGGAGGCTGAAACTAGCGTCGAGTCAACCCAGGAGCGTGCCCTTAACCCCCAGAAAATACCGCCTTTGAATCCAGTAATCTCCCCTAACCCTCCCCAGCTTGGGAGGGGGCCCTGTCATTCATTGACCATCTTCACAAGTGTTTCCCTTCAACCTTGTTTCTTCAGTCTTGACGGTGGGCTGTCAGACCCTTGCCACATCATGACAGGAAGACTGGGGCCCAGAGAAGGTCCACTCGCCACCTGTGTGGACTTGGACTTCCACTGTGGGAGGGACCAAGGCTCACACTCAATCCCTGTGCAGAGACCCTGGAGCTGCCTGGGTCCTGGCCGGGTTAAAGCATGGCGACCACTGTGGATGCCCCAGTCTACCTCCTGGCTTCCTTGTGCATGCAGGGAGTTGGTGGTGGCCCCTGGCCTTCCCCTGCAGGCCTCACTGCCGTGGGCCAGGACGGAGTGCAGCCTCCTCTCCTGAGCCAACCACGGCCCCAGCAGGAGATAGAGAGTGTGCCACCGCACCAGAGAGGGAGGGGGCTTCTGCTCAAGCACGCAGTGCCACCCACTTCCCAACCCTCCTCCTCTCCCCACGGCAGCTAGCTCCTTCTCTATCCGGGGTCTCTCCATGCACACGGCCCTGGTACCACAGCCAGCATCAGCTCCTTCTGTCCCTCATGCCAACCCATGAGGCCCACCCTTGGGCCCTGCCTGAGCTGCGGGCCAGGGATCGGGCCCAGGGCAATCGGGGTCCTGCAGACGCTCCCAGTGCCAACCAGCACTGGCTAGTGAAGCCTCTCTCCCTTCCCGTCCCAGGAGCACTGGTGCTTAGACAACCTTTGTGGTATGAAATACCCATTTTATAGAGTGGACACCGAGACCCACAGAGGTGAGGGTTTTGCCTGGATCACCCAGCAGCAAGCGGGGTGGGGGGGAGTAAGGCTCAGATTCAGGTGTTTTCATTCCTCCGTTCGCATTCAACATTTCTGGCTCCCCTTTGCAGCTGTGTGACTGTTTGCAGGTCACTGAGTACTATGGAGTACTATGAGAGCCTCTTCCTAAAACCGTGCAAGGATTTACACGAGAGGATCCAGTCAAGGTGTTCAGCCCAGGGCCGAAGAAATCCTCGGTGCTCAGGAGTCACCCCGCACCACCCTGCAGTTCGCCCGGCATCAAAAACAGTACTGCACTAGGGCACCTTGCCACCGCTTCTGATCCTGGGGCCAGAGGGTTCGCACGGGGACCCTGGTGTGTGTGTGCGTATGTGTGTGTGCATGCGTGCATGTGTGGGTAGTTTAATGTCAGATCCCTTTCTCTGATCGTTCTTCTTAACCCCCAGGCCTGGGAGGCTGGGAAGTGACCGGCCATGGGACAAGGACAGTGAGCCCGGGGCACAGGGAGAAGGAGGGGTGGGGACGAGCATCTGGCTGGACGGTGACCTTGGCCCCATGTGCCCAGCCCACTGAGGCCTCCTGCCAGTGCAGCAGCTGGGCACTTGTCAGCCTCCCACGAGGCTGAGTCTGTGCCCTTGAGGACAGACTATGTTGTTGGAAAACGCTCGTTAATTGAATGTGTAAACCGTGTCTCTATATTGTGGGCACAAGAGGACCGGCCTGGCTGGGACACCTGTGTGGACCCTGGAGAAGGAGGGACTGAGGTGTGGGGCAGGCACAGAAAGTAGGCCAGTTGAAGAACAGGGCTGGAAGCCTAGAATGCTATTTATTTATTTATTTATTTATTTTTTGGCTAGGGATTAAACCCAGGACCTTCACAGTGACCTACATTCTCAGTCCTTTTTATTTTTAAAACAGGGTCTTGCTAAGGTACTAAGTTCCCCAGGCCAGGCTTGAACTTACAACCCTCCTACTTCAGCCTCCCAGCATGTGCCACTGCACTTGGCTAGAATATTATTTTTTGACTTACAAAATAAACAGTTATAACCCACCACATGAACACACACGCGCGCGCACGCGTGCACACACACACACACACACACACACACACACACACACACACACTGGACCAGAGGCAGTGGTGACAGTGGGGCTCCGTGCCTTCACACACCTCATTCCCAGGCTGTCGTCAGCCTGCAGGGCCGACATAGCCGCTGTGTGCTGTCTGTATGGCTGTCATCCATGAGCTTGTCACAGCCCTGGTGAGGGGGTGGGGGTGGCATGTACAAGACAGATGACAGGGCACGCCGCAGGTGTGTCCCCAGACACAGTGTCCTGCCCAGAGACAGCTCCACAGCAGCCCTGGCCTCTGCTCCTCAGACGCCAACTCCCCACCACAGGTGCCCAGGACAGGGCCTGGGGAGGACAGGGGTGCATCGGGGCCTGTACACACCCTGAAAGCAGAGAACGATCAGCACCCTTCTCCCCACACAGAGAGGCAACATGAGGAGCGGGTGAGGGGCTGCACTGGGAGCCAACAAGTGGATTCTTGGCCTCTAACTTGCCATGAGCCTGGGAAAGCCCCTTCACCTCTCTGTGTCCTGCACCCTCCTTTGACCCCCAGGAATGTTCTCCTTAATGCTCCATCCTCCAGCACCTGCCTTGCCTGTGCAGGTGGACATGAAATACTCAATTGACTTCCTCCCTCCCTGCCTGGCTGGCTTTTTGCTCCTCCCCACAGAGCTGTCTGTCCTTCCAGGTGAGCTTTCGCCTACCTCTACTCCACGGACAGGAACCAGGCCACCCACTTGGCGCCAGCCAGGCACTTGGGAGGTGCTGGCCCCCATGAGCAAGTAGCACAGTGGGACAGACCCATGCTTTCCCTCCAGTGCCTGTGACTCATTCTGACACTAACCTGAACCCAGGGGAACACTGTCGGTCACATAACATCCAGAGGTGAGTGATAAACAAGCTTTGCATTACGGAACAATAGTAACAACCCCCAGACATACATTATCTCTAAGCCTCAAGGCAAGCCTAGGAAGGAAGAATTAAGAAGCCTGTTTTACAGAAGACAAAACGGAATCACAGAAAGATTAAGCAACTCATTCAAGACAACACAGCTCTAAGTGCCTGAGTAGGATTTTATACAGGCCTGTCTGCTTGGAGGGACTGCTCTCCCCTCCTGTCACTAATGCATCTCTGGAAAACAGGGGGAGGGAGATCGTTAAAAACACACAGACAGAGGAGCTTTCTTAATCCACCTTCCCAGCTGCTGTCCCCAGGAGAATGGCTGCAGACAGAAAGAAACCAGCGCGTGTGCGCCTAGTTCAGCAGAGACAGAATAAAGGGTGAGAAGCAGCTCTCGCAGTGTCCCAGTCCCTGCCCCTGCCCAGGGGTGAGGAGCTGGGAACTGGAAACCAGCAGCCTCTGAGAATGGTGTGGATAGTGCACACACCAGCACCGCCAACTGCCCTGCCAAACATTTTTGCTCCATGAGGCAAAGGAGCACGTTTCCGTGCGGAAGGGTTGCTATGAGCAGGCCAGGGTGGTGGGGGCAGTGTGCCCATGCCAGCCTTGAGGCCCCCCAGCCTTTCTACTCTGCCATTGAGTCCGGGCCCCTGCTGGCACTTGAACAGCTCGCTTACAGGCTGACTATCCTCTCTGCTGCACTAGTTGAAGTGGGGCCAATCAGTGTCCTGCCACAGGGGTGAGGGGACCCTGCTTGTTGGGAGGGGCACACACTGTGCACAGGGCTAACCCAGCCCGTGATGCAGACCACCGGAGGGAATGAGCTCTCAGGCCACTGCCCTGACCAGGACAGCCCCCCTGCCAGGGTTGCTGAGGATGAGCAGAGCTTGGGGTGGAGGGTGGGGCCCTACTATCCCGGAAGCCACTTGTCCCACTCAGAACAGAGCCTGCCAGAGAGCAGAGCCCCAACACGGCTATCTCCTGGAGGTTTGTAGAGGGGGGACACCACCTGTCCTTGCTGCTGCTACCCCAGTCTGCAGAAGTCAGTAGCCTCCTGAAAAGTGAGATGGGAGGAGGAGCTGAAGCAGCCAGACTTGCCCAGAAAGCTTGGGGGTCGGATGGGGGACCCCATCCTTGAGACTGTTAAGGGCCCTCTGTGTGACAAAGCCACATCTCCCCTCACTGCTTCCTTCCCCATCCCCAGAAATGGCACTGCCATCTACCCAGGGGCTTAGCCATAAGCCAGAGTCATATTTGATTCCTTCTCCCACTCTGCACATCCAGTGCACTCCCAGTTGGTTCTCACTGCAGCATGCCAGAAGTCTTTCCGTTTCTCTCCATCTCTAGGCCTTCTCCACCCACTGTGTGCCCTCAGCCTTGCCCTCCGGGCCCCCTCCAGCTTCGTGTCCTCTCTGACCACACTCCATCCTCCCCACAGCAGGCAGCCTGACCTTATGTTAATACATTGAATTACACTGATTGATTTTTTTCAAATGTTAAGCCACCCTTGCACACATGGAATAAACCATTTTGGTGGTGATATATTATCCTTTCTATTTCCTTGGATTTGATTTGCTAATATTCTGTTAATGATTTTTGCCTTTTTTGAAATGTAATTTGAATTATGTCATTCCTTACTTAAATCACTCAGAGGCTCACAGTGTACTTAGAATAAAATCCAAACCGTCGACAATGAACCACAGGCCTACCAGGCCCTACCCAAGTCTGCAGGCCCTTGTAGGTCTCTCTGGACACCGACGCGGGGTTCTGAAGACATCAACCAGGGCCTGCCACAGAGAATACCAGAGTGGCTTCTTTCTCAGATTCTCCTCAAAGTGTCATTGTAGCCACCTGCCCCTTCACATATCCACTGACTTTCTCCCAACTAGTCTGTAAGTGCCATGAGGGCAGGGACCAGGGCCGCCTTGTGACCAGGCTCAGAAACCTCTCATGGATCTGGCACTTCTGAACTAAGGGAGGAACCAACTCTGTCCTCCTCCCTGCCTGTGCCTGTGCAGTTGAACATGGCAGGTGATAAAAACACCAGTGTGAGACTGTCTCATTGCCGACTTGTCACCAGAGCTTCAGGTGGGCCCTTCACGCTGCCCCGCTGCACTAGGCTTCCCAAATCCAGTCGTTCTCACACTTCCTGGAGAATTACTTCACACTCGCTGCTCTCCAACACCACCCGCTGCATCGCACTATCAGCAGATGACTCCGTTTCCCACTCCACTGGGAGAATGGAAACAATCAGAAGAGAACTTCGCCTACTAGCATCTGCACCACAGGCTGCCAGAATCCTGTGCAATGTCAGTTCCTCCACTGAGGCCCTAGATCCAACCCTACCTGCCTACACAAGGACCTCATACCCGAAATTCTCTCCTTTGTTCCATCCTGTTTCACTCTCTACTGATCACTTCAGTCAGCACACACACATACTAACCTCCCTCCTATCTTCAAAAATAACACAAAGCAAAATGTCTTCTTCCCACTTCTGACTGCTACTGCCCCATTACTTTGCTCTCTGCAACAAATTCCTCGAAAGAGTAATCTATACTCTTAATACCAACTGCCTTCAACTCCACTCCTCTTCTCTCCTGAGCCTTCTCTGCTCAGGCTTTCTGCCCTGCCACTCTGCTGGTGTTGTCCTTGTCAAAATCATTCAGGGCTTCCTACACCCAGCGGTAATTCTTACTCCTCATCTTTCATCATCAATGGGCAGCATTTGAAACAGCCAATTTCTTGCCCCTCTTTGAAATATTTGCTCTATTTGGCTTTTGGGGTGACACACTTCGAGTTCTGGCTTTTCTCCTGAGGGAGACTGAGGGGGTCTCCCTCAGCTTCCTTTGCTAGTGCATCCTCTTCTCCCCAGTTTCTCCAGGCCCGGTCCTTGGTTCCCTGATGGGCTGGTCCTCTTCACCTGTATTTTCTCTCGTGGGGTTCTAAGCCAATATATTATTCAGCCTTCCCATCACTGAGACAAAATACCTGACAGCTGCAACTTAAAGGAGGAGGGGTTTATTTGGTTCATGGGTTCAGAGAGTTCAGTCTATGGTTGCCTGGCTCCAAGGCAGAAACAGCATGAAGGAAGAAGATGGCAGAGAGAAAGTACTTTAGCACTGAGAGCCAGGAAGCTGAGAAAGAGGCAGAGAGGGGGAGAGGGAGAGAGACAGAGACAGAGACAGAGACAGAGAGAGTTCAAAGACTCAACCCCTGTGACCCACCTCCTCCAACCAGGTCCCATCTCCTAACAGCACATTCACCTATGAAACCACTGATGGGTTAATCCACTGACCAGTATAGTGCCCACATGATTCAGTCACCTTCCAAAGTCCCCCTCTGAACACATGAGACTTTCGGGAGACATTTTAGATCTAAACCATAACCCCAGCCTCATGCATTTCTATTCTATCTACATGCCAGTGGCTCTTACATTCATATCCCCAAGTCACAAATCCAACTGCCTGCTTAACACTCCAGCAACAGATCTGCTAGACTCTCCACACCAAATGTGTCTGCCTCTGAACTCTTTCCGCCTCCAAGTCCTGCACCATCTTCAGCCTTTCCCATCTTGGATGATGCCGACTCCATCCTTCCAGTTGCTCAGGACTAATAGTATGGTCATGGTGACTCTTCTTTTCCACATCCAGCCCATAAGTAAATTCCCACATCCACTCCACAAGCAACCTCTTTGGCTCTTTCTTCAAAATATACTCAGAATTTAGATAAATCATGGCTCATGCATACAGTGGAATTCTAACAGGAGTGGGGGTACTTCACACAGTAACAGGGATGAATCACAATCATAATTTGGGATGTTAAAAGCCAGACACAAAAGGGTACCCACTGCTCAATTCCACTTCTAAAAGTTCATAACAGGCAAAATCAGTCTATAAGGGTAAAGGTCAGAATGGTGACATTTTTTTTTGTTTGTTTGTTTGTTTTGTTTTTTGTGGTGCCGGGGATCGAACTCAGGCACTTGTGCTTGCAAGGCAAGCATTCTAATCACTGAGCTAAATCCCCAGCCCCAGAATGGTGACATTTTGGAGGATTTGATTGGACCCTGCTAGGGATTTGCAAATGTTCTAAATATTGACCTGGGTGAATGGTGGCTACCTAGGTATATACAAATGTCAAAAATTTATTGAGCTGTACACACATAATGCATGAACTTTATCATATGAAAAATTTACTTCAACGTACAGGAAATAAAATGGTAAATTTTTAAAATGCGTATCCAGAATGAACCTCTTGTCATCACCTCCTCTGCTATAGTTCAGAGTCAAGCCATCGCCATCCGCTCACCTGAACTGCTGCAGTAGCTCCTAACCAGTCTTCTGTTTGCTCCTCTGCCCCTAGAACATGTACTCAGCACAGCACCACAGTGATCCTTTAAAACCTGGGTCAGATCATGTCCCTTCTCTTCCCTAAGGCTGGCAGTGGCTCTCCCTTTTCCTCGATATAGAAAGACCTGTCCTTCCGGAGACCTCTTAGCCATATATGGGCCACAGCTCATTATCTCCACCACTTCCCCCTTTATCACCCTGTCCTGGCTGCACAGGTCTCCTTGCTGGCCCCCAACACTTCAGGTACGTTCCTAGCCAAGGAGTTTTGCTTGAGTTATTTCCCCTGCATGGTACATTCTCTTGATATCTGTATGACATATTCTCTCGCCGCCAAGATTTTGCTTAAGTGGTGCCTTCTCTAGAAAGGCTCTCTGACTATCCTATTTTAAGTTGCAGCCCTTTCTCCCCAGCTCTCTCCAGCAGGCATTTTCAATCCCATGCACCCTGCTCTTTTTGCTTATTTCAGTTGCACATTTTACCTTTTGACATTCTACATAATTTAAGCACTGTGTTTGTTAGTTGGCACCTGTCCTCCAGTCCATTAGAATGCAGGCTCCATGAGAATCTGTTTTCTTAATGAATGTATCTCAAGTTTTCATAGCAGTGTCAGGTACATATGAGGCACTCGAGTTTTTGTTGAATGAATGAATGAACGAATGAACAGATCTATTTACATTAGGGTCCTGTGTGGGGATAAGACAGGGTGACCAGTTGCCCTCCTTTCCCAAAAGGCAGCAGAGTTCTGGAAGAAGGTGGCAGGAAGACCATTCCAAACAGCTTCTTCCAATGACTCCAGCTGTAGAGAGTGAGCGGGGATAGGGCTCACCTTATCAGCCCAAGCAGGGACAGTCTTCTGCTGTCCCTGATCGTCCCACCATGAGCAGGCAGGGAACTTCTCCTTGGCCACCTTGGTCTACAGAAATCAGTAATCTCAATAGTGGCTAAGTCCTAGACAGAAGTAGAAATTCGGCCAGGCTGCCCATCTCTATATCTCCAGGCCCAGAAAAGTGCCTGGTGCATAGCTCAAAGCATGTCCATGAAACAGATAAATGAATGTCACTGGTGCCCAACACCACACCTCTCTGCAATCCTGCTAAGGACAAACTGCCAGGGTAAGAAACAAGATAGGAGGGTCTCTTTGGGGAAAGGAAGCCCTCTGCCAGCAGTCTCCAACTTCTTGTCCACCTTCCAGCCAGTATTTCCGAAGGGACCTGGATGCCAAGGCCCACTCACCTACCTCCCCTTCCTCTCCCCATTTCCACGAGCCCCTGCTGGTCTTTTCCTTTGTGCTATAGTAACAGGTAGCCTCCTCAAAGCTTGAGTTCAGAGGCTGAGGTTAAAGGGGTGACTCCCCCACCCCAAGTAGCTGTATGTCTCAGCCTCTTCTTCCCTGTTCTGTGCCTCCATGCCCACCTGCCACATGAGCTCAACTGAGAAGTACCACACTCCATGTCCTCTACTCTAGAGACTGCTCTTTTCAATACAGGGCAAAGAAAGAGGATGCAGGGGCCTTCGGGAACAGAGAGTAGGCAATAAGACTACATCCTGAGTCCTCACAGCTCTGCCCACACTCCAGTCCAGAAGGACAAATGGGCCAAGGAACGCCAGTCACCCATCTGGGAATTTGCAGTTTGAGTGAAATGGGCAAGGCGTGGAGGAGGATTGAGTGAGAGGAGTTAGGAAACATTTAGCCTCATGAGAAAATCCTTTCAGATAGAGGTTGTGCTCTTTACCAGGAGGCCCAACCCAAGAGCCTACACTTGGCTCTGACCCTAGGAACAACATGGATTGTTAAAGTGTTTTTGTAATAAGAAGAAATCAGTAATGATCGGCATGGCCACCAATTTAAGAATGATTAAATAAAATACAATATCCAAACACTCATTTATTCCAAAAATACTTACAGTATGTCTTCTTGGTACCAGGCATGGGGGATAGATGGACATAAACAAGAACCTGGTCCTGGTTCTTTGGGGTTTTCCAAGCCCAGAAAGAGAGATATTAAATAGAAAACGCCTCGGACCACAAGTAACGTGGCAGGGGAAGTAAATCCAGCCTGAGCACCTAAGAGGAAACCTGGTCAGGGGACAGACAAGGGATGGATTCCCTAAGGAATGACTGTTGTAGCTGAGACCTACAGAATGAGTAATAACACAATCCAACATTAGGTCATTGTAGAAGTTCTTAAAAATAATTTTAGTTGACATGGGAAATGTTTATAATAGAATGCTAAGTGAAGAAAACGGGCTATAAAACCATATATAGATAGATGCTCTTGATATATAAAAATAATACCACTATATATACATACACATGTGTCTGGAAAATTTTTCTGGAACACCAAAATGTTAGCAGTAGTTCTCTGTAGGTGGTACAAGCATGGATGATTTTACCAACTTTTTTTCTTTCCTACATTTCTCACAACACAGACTGCTTTTATGCTCAAAAACAAGAATCAAATGTCAGGGTGCAGCTCCTATGGCTGGCTCCACCCAGGTCTACCAGGCAGAAGGGGTCTTCCAGAAGCCTTCTTGGCCATTCCTCCAGTACCAAGCAGCCAACACATGGGCAGGTGGCCCCTCGGGCACCTAGAGGCTGCCTGGCACCCGCCCCAACTCCAGAGGGTCAGCTTTCAGCCCTGAAACCAGCCCAAGACCTGTACAGCAAAAGCCCCCAGCTCCTCGGCACAACTGGCCTGGAAGCTGCCCCACCACAAACAAAGAAACAGCCTTTTTCATTACAAAGCAGCAACTCCCTGTGCCTACCGCTGATTTGCGCTGATTTGCGGGCTAACAGGTTGAAGCTACGTTTTTCTTATCTACTCCTTGAACAGCTGGTAGCTACCATTCCTACTCAGCTTTTCGCAGCAGGGGTGGAGGAGCCTGAGTCTTAACTGGGGAGAAGGAGCTCCCAGTCTGTGACCTTGAGCAAGCTCCTAGCCTCCCTGGACCTCGGCCCACAGCAGGAGGGGTTGGGCTGCTCTGAGGCCTTGACTAATGCTTCGTTGGACAGAGGATGGAGGACGGCCTACCTCTCCTGGATGCAGACAGAGACCACAGACACCTGCTGGGTTACACCGGCACGTGAGACACTCTTGGCATTGAGAAAAGCCCAGGCTGCCAGGCTCAGGACGGCTAACGTGGTGCCTAAAGGCAAATATATCCCAATCGACCAGATTTCCACCCCTGCTCAAGCTGGGCCTGGCGTGCCCGCCTCCCCCACTCCCTGCAGGGCTCCTCTGGGTTGGCGGCCCAGTGGGGCAGGCTTCCAGCTGTGGACAAAAGCAGGGCCACCAACTGCCCACTGGAGTGAAGGTGGGGAGGGGGAGGTGCTGAGTGTGCCTGAGCAGTCATTGGAAAAAGTCAGAGGAGAAAAATCACCCCACTGACGGCTTTGAGGAAACTCCTGCATAAATCTTACAGCCACTTAGGCTGATGCAAGACATGCTTGGGCTTCCAGATGAGAGCTGTGTGGTAGACAGGCTGGGATTCAAACCTGCCTCTGTTCCTGACCTGCTGTTTGTCTGGACAAAGTACTGAACCTTCTCAGCCTCAGACCTCAGTTTGTCTAAAGAATTGTCTGTAGAATGAGGATCCCAATAACCTCTACCCCTGAGTGGCTATGAATATTATGTGAGATCAAATATATAAAATTCACAGCATTATGCCTAACACATAATCGCTAGGAGCCAAAACACACAAACCTTCCCAAAATGCCAAGACAACACTGGTAAGAATCAGGACAAGGAAGAGCCACAGAGAGTGAGAGCCAAAGGAACCTTGGTGACCTTGAACCCAACCCTTCTGGTTACCACACGGCAGGGGGAAGGCGCAAAGAGGTTAACTCACTTGTCCAAGGCTGCATGGCTACCTAGCAACAGAGCAAGGTTCAAATATGGGTATGACTGACCTCTAAATACCCCACAACCCTTTATTTCTCACCAGCCCATCTAGCCACCGGCAACCTTTGCCAGGCTTTTAGTCATGGAACTCCCTGGAGGAGCCACCAAATTGCCACAGGATGCCACCGAGAAAGCCCTGGTGGAGGAGGTGGAGCGATGAAAGATGAAGATTTCCTAGAATTGGGAGTGAGGGGAACAGGGTATCAATGACCAAACATGGAGAGGGACCATGAAAATAGCATGAAAACAACACCCACATGGTCATGTTATTGGTGAATCAACAACCTGAACTTTTTTTTTAAATGCATAACTGAATCACACTATATAATGTGAATTTCTTTTTGCTCTTGGATTTCTGCCAGGTAGAAAGAAATAAAATTTGCGGTTGACTGGCTAACCCATGGCTCACTTCATGAAGGCCTGGCTGACTCCTGCATCCAGAGGCCCAGACATGCCTCACCACTGCCTAGTCAATGTCACCCCTGTGCCCACGGCAATGTCTACCTTTGACTAGCACGTCAGGGCAGAGAGAGAAGAGTCTCACAGACTTGGCAGCTGCTGACTTCAGCTGAGCCCAAGCTGAAGAGGGACAGAGTACATTGTTCCTGCTGCAGGGCATACAGGCAGTGACAAGCAAGGACACAGAGGGACCCAAGCCCCTTCTGGACCCTGCCTGAGGAGTAGGCCCCACCTGAATCAGGAGAAAGGCTCCCCTCCAGCAGGCAGGACACTTCCCACCTCTGCTGGTCAGTGGTGCTGAAGCAGCCGCAGGGAGCTGGTGGGCACAGCAGTGGTCAGGGCCCTGAGACAGGATGGGGGACAGGTCTAGTCCACAGCAAGAAGGCCAGAGGCTGACCACCTGACAAAGCAGCTTGAGGCACACCTGTGTGCACCCTGGAAGCTCAGCCAGTTCAACAAGCCTTTACCAAGTGTCTGCCAGGGACATTGTGGACAATTCACAGAAGCAGACAAGATATGGTTGCTGCCTGGGTCATTGTACTTGAGGCATTAACAAGTCACCAGAGGAGAAGAAAGAGGTACTTCAACAGTACTTCAACACTTCCTTGGAAATGTGTTGCATCCGCCTGTGTGTTTGTGTGTATGTGTCTGCGCATGTGTGTGTTGCCATATAAGAGCATAAGTGTTTCCGGGGTGGAGGTGGCCTATCCAGCCCTACTTTAAGCCATATATTAATAATGATAATAAAACAACCAACATAAACCCATCATTTATGGCTTGCATATAATATATCAAGCCTAATACTAAGTGCTTTATATGTATGAGTTCATTATATTCTTCTAATAACCCAGGCAGTAGGCACTATTACTAATGTCCTCTTTTATAGATGAGGAAATGAAAGTTTAAAAAGGGTAAATAAGTGACCTTGAAAGGTCACATGGCTAGAAATCCATAGCAAGGAGTCAGTCCCAGGCCTTCATTTAACTTTACCCAGGCCCCTGGCTCTGCTCTCAGAAGACAGTTCCCCAAGACCCCCAGCTTCAAAACAACCACCCGACGGTCCTATAGGCACAGCTGACTCCATCTGCACCCCCATGGGGCAAGTAGGGCACATTCTGCAGTCTGTGACCTCTGCCACATCATGACAGGACATCAGCTAGCCTTGGCACTCAGCACAGTTTCTCCAGCAGCCTTCTTACATCTGCACATCCACCTGCCTTTCCTAATGGACCCACACTTGGCTATAATGGTCAGGTTCCAAAGCCCAGCCCATCTAATGAGTTGAGACTGGCTTTGTCAGTGCAACCCAGCAAAGACCAGGACTAATTGCAGCATGAGGGTCCCTTAGTAGCTGAGCTGATGGGACCTCTGGGCTGTGTTCCCTTCTCCTCTGAGCAGTAGGCTACACCCCATCTTTCCTGGCAAGCTTTGTGGCTACCAGGGAGACAGACAGGGCAGTGAGCCCGGCACAGAGGTGCTGGACACAGAGGATAGGGAAGGAGGATGAATGATTGAATTAGGCCTCTTCCCCACTGGCTTCAAAAGCATCTCCAAGGTTGCTTCCCCTTCACCAGCTCCTGCTCTGCCTCCTTTACAGGATCATGGGGACAGCAGGAAAGTCAGCATGAAAAGAGCCTTGGAAAAGTTCAACATGAACCGAGAGTGCCCAGGCCTGCCCAGGCAAGCTGCCCAGGCAGGCCAGAGCCCCACAGACCAGATACGGCACCCAGGAAGCTACACCAGATGGCGGGTGCTGGAGATGGCCAGGGCTCCCCATCAGAAAGGAATTTACTGGTGAAAAGAATGTAAAGAGGAGGCAAGCACACACACAGGAGCATCCCAGCGGGGCCGGTTCCTGGCAGTGTGCCCAGGCATTCGCTGGCACTTGGTGGCACTGCCTGGTGATGAGATTATGGCCTGGCAGGGAGCCCCAGTGTAGACAGATACCCAAACTAAGGACTGCCACTACCAGGCCACCTACCCCGGTGCTGCCTGGAAGCAGCACAAGCCCTCTGCTATGACTGGCAGCAAGACATGCACTTTTGTGACAGAACAGGAACATGAGGAGCCAACACCAACATTTCCCTCCTCCTGCCTGCAAGAGAGGTCCATAAGAGGGAGTGGGCAGCGGTCATCAGACCACCTAGCTGGCAGGACAGCCCCAGTGGATGGAGCTGGTAGCACAGAGGAACCTCAAGAATGAGACACTAAAGAGGGTCTTCAGGAAGCTGGCCTGGGTCTGGCTGAATAAGCAGCACCGCTGGCTCTGCAGTATCCCCTTCAGTACATCTTCACCCCACCTAGGTCTCTGCTCTCCCTCCTCTCCCTTTCCTAAGAAATGTATGAGCGTAACCCATGCCCACCCAGCAGTCACTGCCACCCTGTCCCAGTGGCTGCTCCAAATCCTCCCCCTCCACCCCAGCACTGACAGGCAGGCCTGGGTTTGTGGCTGCAGCACATTTGGTGCTGGGATCCTGGACACTGCCAGGTTCACATCCCTCCTGCCTCCCAGCCCCCTCTGCTTCTCGAGCTGCAGCTTGGCCTGCCACAGGAGCCAGCACAGAGCACAGGAGGGCAGAATAAGGGCTGGGGCACAAGGGCCCAGAGAGTACCGGGCTCACTTAGGGTCTTAGGCTCAATCTTTTATGCCTTCTAGATGGTGCTCAAGCCACTTGCTTCTGCAAACTCACCGGAGAGGGATCTTGACGCGGAGGTAGCGGTCCACAGCAATGGCCAGCAGGGCCAGGATGGAGCTCTGGGTGAGGATGAGGACGGGACAAGCCACCATGAGGCAGGTGTGGAAGTAGGTCTGTGGCCCTATGTTGATGAGGATGGCCAGCGGAATGACCAAGGCACCCACCGCCACGTCAGCCACTGCCAGCGACACGATGAAGCAGAAGGTGGCGTCCCGCAGCGCCTGGTTCACTTTCACAGCCCAAATCACCAGCACATTCCCGGGCACTGAGACCAGGGCAATGAGCACCTCGATGCCAATGTAGGCGGCCTGAAAGGCCGAGATGGAGTGCGACATGGTGGGCACAGGCTGGGCACATCAGCAGACAGACACCAGAAGGCACGAGGCAGGCACCTGCAGTCGGGAAGCCTGGGGTGGGGAGGCCTGCCAGGGGAGGAGGGGAGCCCGAGCAGCCCTGGGAGACGTGCCCCACTTGGCACACCCAGTGCTGGCCAGGCTGGCCGGGGTACCTGGGCCCTTCCCCGCCTAGCCTCTGTCCCCTCCCCTCAGCAGCCCCAGAGGCTCCGTTCAGCAACTTAAAATAGCAGCGCTCACTCCAGCGGCTCTGTATCAGGTGTGAGGCAGCTCCCAGCACACGCACACTCCGCAGGGGTCCCGCGCGCCCGGCTCTGCCCACCCGGTGTCCACAGATCAGGATGCAGGGAGCTCACCATCCTGCCCGCTGGCCGGCAGGGGGTCCCCGAGGCGATTCCCAAAGTTCCCGGCACGCGGTGCCGCCCGGAGTTCCGGGGCCGCGCCGGGCAGGGCTGGGCTCTGGGCACCGCGCGGCAGCTCATGGTCCTCCGGCTCCCGCCGCAGCGCTCCCAGCCCGGCCTTCCAAGCAATCACATGGTGCGGCAGAGACTCAGCCCCGGACGCTTTTAAAGAGGCAGCGCCCCAGTTCTGCACCTGGGACTGTAGTGACAGGCGTGGGCCCGGGGGACGCAGCGCAGGCCCAGGCCCGGGGCCGGGCTCGCGCTCCCCGGCGTGCGCACACGCCTGCCCTGCGCCCACCCACCTGAGACAGCGCCGGAGTCAGGTTCTCGCAGCCTCTGGGTCGGGCTCCGGCTCTGCGGGAATCCCTACCTGCCCCAAGGGGGGCATTCCAGTAGCTTCCCTCAACCCTCCCCTGCACCCTTCCTGGGGAGCCCCGCGGCGAGCCGAGGCACAGACTTACCCAAGGTCACACCAACGCTGGCACGGCTCCTGGCCGCCGGAACCGTCCTGTGCCGGTGCCCCCTCACCTCGACGCCCTCGTCAGCCGCACCCCCGGGAGAGGCCTGGAGAATCCAGGGCTGGCCTGAGGGCTCCGGGGATGGGGGCAGTAGGCGGCTGGGACTCGGCTTAGCGCCCGCGCCTCCGTCGCCCCCTGCGCGGGAGCGCAGTGACAATCGGGCTCCGCACACCGGGAGGGGGCGGGGGTGGCGGCGGCACCCGCGGGCGCCTCCCTCCTCGCCCTCCGTCTCCTCCCCCGCCCCCTCCTCTAGACAAAGGAAGTGATTCTGTGTAAAACGGGCTGGGAAAACGTGAGCTTTCTGAAGGTTCTGACGTGTGAATCCAGCCTCAGTACTTAGCCGAGGTGCGCTTCCCTGTACCGCTCGCTCTCTGCTCAGTGCGGCAGCCCAGGGCCCTAGTGTGGTCTCCCGCGACCCTGCCACGCCTCGCGGCACAGCTTCTGGCCTGCGGGGCTCCAGAATGCCCACCCCACACACACACCGCGCCCGACCTCCCACAGCCATCAGCTGACAACCTGGCACCTTGACCTAATTCTGAAACCAGCTCTACCCATGAAACGAGTCGCTGGTGTTCTCAGGATCTCACGCCCTTCCAACACTGTTACTTTGTAGGCTCTATCCTGAGTCATATTTCTTCCTCATCCATCTTTTACAATTGCCTTTCAGTCCAGTAGCAATTTCCATTTTGCAGATGAGGACGATGAGGCACAGAGAAGTGAATCAGTGTCAGGGTCACTCCTTCAAGGGTTCTTCACTTTTCTCCTTCTCCCTCCTTATAGCACAGCAGCTACTCTGTAAGGTGTCTAGTCCAATCCCCTCATGTTACAGAAAAAGCAGCAGAGACTTCAAAAGGTCGCAGGACTAATTCTAAGGATCAGTGCAAGAAAAGCAGGCAGCTGACTCCTGGCACAGCTCTTGCCCCCGTGCCCCTAGGCCTCCCCTGACCAGCTCTTGCAGCCCTTGTTTGCAGGTGGTCATCAGCACTGACTAATGCCTACCCAGGGCAGACCCTCACTCAGAAGGGTACTGTGCTGAGATCCCAACCCGAGAAACCCTTGTGTGTGGGCACTGGGAGAGGACTCTGTGAGCCCCAGAACCCCACTACCCCCTTGTTGGATCTCAGGATGCCAAGAGAGGGCTTCTGTCCACAGAGGGTGAGCAAGCTGCTTCTGCTGGGAGTTTGAGTGGAATCACAGAGGAATGGGATGGCTAGAACCAGAGCTACTGGGAGGAGCCGATAAAAACCACCGAATCTTCCAGAGAGGAAGAGGAGGAAGCTCAGTGCAGGAAAAGACAACTTGCATTTCTGCCTTCAGGGGGAGCAAGGAATCTGTGCCTCCAAGACAGACCTGCTGTCCTTCCCCAGAGGCAGGCTGGAGAGACCAGGAGGTTAACTCCCCAGTCTTCCCCTCCACTTCCCCCGCTGACTCCCTCTGAGCGCCCCACACCATGCAAACGCAGGCCTTTGCATTGTCCAGTCCACTGCCTCCCATCCTGTCCTTGGCTCAAGTCCTCTGCAGCTCAAGCCTTTCTCTCTTAATTTTCAGCTTTCAGTCATTCACCTAGCTTCCAGAAAAACCCCATGAAGGCCCCAGGCAGGCCCACCTTGGGATAGGAGCTGGGCAATTTGAGTCACCCTTTCTAACCCTCAGCAACATCTTCAGCTATGGAGGGTACCTGAGCCCCTACACCTGCCTCCCCCACCCTGTACCCTCCCACCCCCTATTCTTACCACTGCTTGTTGATGTGTAGTAGATGTATTTGCATAATGCCTGTAGGTGATTTGTTTGTTCCTTGGTTCTGGGTGAAATAAGTCAAAACTCTCTTCCCTCCCTGATCTACCCCTGGGATGGGATGGGACAATGTAGGAGGGCAGAGGGCAAACGGGTAGAGCAAGATGACTCGGTTTGACACAGAGCCAAAACCTCTCTGGCCTTCCCAGCGTGTCCACGACCCTCCACACACCGGCGTCCACTGGTGCACTGCAGCCAGGTGGCCTTCATGCTTCACTTGCCTCCAGAAGCCGAGTTTTGGTGTCCTGATCTGTACAACGGACACAGGAACACTGCCTCATAGGATGCTAGTGACAGCTTAATGAGCAGACTATAAGTGTCTAGCACAAATTTTATCAGCAAAGCAAGCAGACAGCACCACGCCACGGGAGTGGGGCGGGGTGGGGTGGAGACTAGGAAGGTACAGAATTCAAAATTATGAAAACTGCTGTGCATACCCAGTGGTGCTGAGGTTGGGACCAAATCCCACAGGTACCAGATTTAGATGCCCTTAAAGGTGCCCAGTGAAGTGCTAATACTATGCATGTGACTGTAGGAGCAAGATTATGTCAGAGTGAGTGCGAAGGGCCCCAGGGCCTGGTCCCACCCTTTACCTTTCTGTCCTTCCCGCGCCCCTGTGCTGGGTTTCTCTGCTGGCCTGTCACTACAGGGAGGGGTAAGCAGGGAGCAGCGGCTGAGGTAGAAGCACTCCTAGGGGCACCCTGCTGAGCAGCCCTGCACTTTCTCCTTCCTGACACTCTGAATTGGACTGGACTTCTCAGGTCAGGAAGCTGGCCACCCTGTACCCCAACGCACACACACCTTAGCAAGGAGGGTAAGGGGAGGGGCGTTGAGGCTCGGCTCAGCTTCTGAGGGGCCTCAGGGAATGGAAAATGTTTTAAGATTTTCTTCTGGGGGTCTTGGTGAAGCAGACCTGTAATCCCAGCACTATGGGAAGCTGAGGCAGGAGGACTGCAAGTTCCAGCCCAGTTTGGGCAATTTAATAAGTCTCAAAATAAAATGAGAAGAGCTGGGGATGTAACTCAGTATGTAAGATCTGGGTTCGATCCCTAGTACTAAAACAATCAAAACAAAATTCTTCTGCGGTCTGGGGACACCACAAAGTGGAAAAGCTTGCCTAGCATTCAAGAAGCCCCGAGTTGCATACCCAGTGAGGCCACACAGCTCTTCCTCCATTCCCGTCCAGCAGGCAGGGGGTATTTTGATCTCTGTCTCATTCTGACATTGCTTGGTGCAGTGTGTGCACAAGAAAAGAACTGTAGGGTCAGACCAGACACTGGGACAAAAAGATTTCTGGATGGCTGGGAAGCCTTGCGCTCCTCCCCCCTGGGGCCCCCACCAGTCTCAGTGACATCCCTGGGCTCACTCCTTCTCCTTTCCCACCACTGTCCACCTCCCTCAGACTCCTGGTCCAGGTCTCTGGTCTCCCAGCTTCCTCTAGGCTCCTCCAGCTGCCTTTTCGCAGGTCA
The DNA here is from genome assembly GCA_004026905.1 of Hystrix cristata. Taxonomy (NCBI): domain Eukaryota; kingdom Metazoa; phylum Chordata; class Mammalia; order Rodentia; family Hystricidae; genus Hystrix; species Hystrix cristata. Next base: position 119,694 of record PVJO010001652.1, on the reverse strand, counting down.
GGGAGGGGACGCACTGAGCTGTGGGTTTGCGTGCTTATGCTGTCCAAAGGAGGCATGGGATGCATGGGCCATTGGGTCCTGGTCCCTGCAGACAGCACATGTACCCAAATCCTGAAGAGGGCTGTTGCTTTCATTTGTCCTTAACCTCATCATCATCATCACTATTATCCATTCAGTCATTCCATTCAGCAGAGACCTATTGAGCCCCTTTTGTGTAGCAGAGTGGGCTGAGCCTGGAGATCTAGAGATAAGAAAGTAGAAGTCTCCCCTGCACTGTTAGGTAGGAGACATAAGGCGTACAATGACCCACACTGCGGCCCTCCTGTGAGGATCAGGACATGCCCATGATTTCTAACCTGGCCTTTCCCAGCTCCACCAGGATGTGCCTCCTCCTGCCCAGCCTCAGCAGGGGTGCAGCAGCCCTCTCACCTCGGGGTTGGTGTAATTGAGGATCCCTAGGATACTGCAGGGCTCCACGGGGGAGCCTCAGGGCCACCGAGGCTGGGAAGGATGCCTAGGGCAGAGTACTTTTCTTTGATTTAGTTCATACACAGGTTCCTGGTAGAAGACTTTGTTTGTTTTTATTAGCCATGTAGCTAAGGTTTTATTACCTATGTAGCTTTAACAAAAACTTGACACTCTGAGCTTTGACCAAACCCCTCCAGCTGAGAACAGAGACCCTGGAAGGAAGTAAGCTTGGTCCAATTCCTGCCTCCTAACCAGGAGTCTGGGTCAGAGCAGGGACTAGGGCGGGGACAGAAAGTGAGCTGGCTCAGACCTTGTCCTGCTGGTATCCCCGGGAATCCCTCAGGGCCAGCTCTTCACGCTCAGGACTTGGTTGGTTTTCATGTCCGCTCCATCTCATGGGGGCGAGGCTAGCTACACACTCATCCCAGGAGGTGGGGGGCCAGGATCAGGTGGGCACACAAAGGCCCCTCCCAGGTACCCAGCAGTTTGGAGATTATGAAGAAAGTCTCACAAACAGCATTCCATGGAAAGCCTGTGTTACTAATCCCTAATCATAAATGAGGAGCTCGAGGCTGGGAGAGGCTCAGGGGGAGCCATGTGGCAGGGCTGAAACTGGAACCCAGGTCACCAGAAGCCTGGCCCAGACGTGACATTGCAAATGTTGAGCCAATTGGCCTGCAAGGTATTTCTGGAGGCAAGGATGTCAGGCAGCCCACCTGGTCACTTTACACCTGGCACCAAATGAGGGTGGAAATTTTCTGCAAAATGTGGTACTTATACACAATGGAGTACCATGCTGCCATAAAGAAACATAAGCTTGAGGCATTTGTAGGTAAATGAGTGCAACTTGAGAACATAATATTAAGTGAAGTAAGTCAGACATATGAGCTCAAATATCACATGGTTTCTCTTATATGAGAAGCTATATGACAAAATGTAAGGCAAAATAGAAGAGAGATAAATAGGAAGTAGGGAGAAGTTTGAGTACATCCCCAAGTTAGAAATTCCATTGTTTTAAAAATATTTCAATATCTATGCTACCTGGTTTCATTTTTTCTACTAGTTTATCGCAGTTGTATGAAAAGAAAGTTTTGCATTATTAAGTTTCTTTTTTGTAAGAATTTATTTGTTTTATGTCTTGTACTCTGAGTAACTTTGAAAATAACCACACACAGTGTAGTAACTATTGTTATTCTCTTATTATTTGATTATGAAATCATGTTTTATTTTTTCATAAAAAGATGGCACTTTTCGAAGAGCCCTCCAAGAGTTAAAACGCAGGGAGGGGTCAGCATTCAGCCTACTCTGGATCAGCCAGAGCTCGAGGTGCTGTGTTCCAGGTGCCCTGAGCAACTGAAGAGCGTGCAGGGCTGGCTGGGGCTGGCAGAGAACACTTGGCCTGGGCTCAGGCAAGGGGTGGGACGCTCTGTTCTGTGGACAAGGCCAGGTGGCATGGGGAGGACTCTGGGCAAACAAGAGCAACAAGCATCCCGAGCCAGGGAGGCAGGGAACTGCCTGACATGTTCTGGACAAGGCCAGGGGCTTGGCTGGGCACACTAAGGGGCCACATTGCTGGAGGGAGGCCCCTGTGAGGTGATGAAGACAGTCATGGGCCGTGCACCCTGATAAAGCCGGGTGGTCTCGGCCCCAGTCCCAGGTCCACCCTTTGTGCTCCTGAACCCCAGTTCTTCTGCCTCTGAAAAGGGAATCACCTGTTTTACTAATTTGAAAGTGACTTTTGAAGAGCAAATCACTAGACTAACATCATGGAATACTTGAATTCGAATGGTAATTGGAAGCCTTCAAGGACTTTGAGCAGGAGGCTGAAGGATCTGCAGCATGCTAATTTAGGAGGTGCATCCTGTGACCACGGGCAGAGGAAGTCTGTCAGCAGCGACTGCGCTCTGTCAGAGAGGGCGAAAGGCTCACCAGAAGAGGAAGCAAAGGGAGGAAAGGAGAGAACGAAGAGAGATGTGGCATGCAAGGGCTTCTGGACTCAGTGACCGCCAAATGCGGCAGCCAGTGCAGCACAAGGAGGCAAAGATGGGTCCTGGGGAAATCGGATGGCTGATAAAGCAAAGGCTGGCCAGGCAGAGAGAAGACAGGATCCTAAGTGGGTGGCCTGTGCCTCTGGGAGGGGTTCAGCAGGCTTCCGGAAGCAGCCAAGGGGCACTGCGAGCTGGAGCTGGGTCCTCTCTGTGCAGGTGGCAGTGGAGGCCCTGGGACACTGGAGGCCCCTGGGGGTGAAGGTGAGGGTGCAGCAGAGCAGGTGGGAAGCAGCTGGGCTGGTTGGATTTGGTGACAGGGAAAAGAGTGAAGGCCTCAAAGATCTTTCAGGGGGTAGCTGGGTGTATGAGTGCCTCTCAAGGGTTAACGCTGCCGCAGGTGGAAAAAGTGGAAGTCGTGGGTACAGACTAGTCTTTGAAAGAGCTTGGCAGGGAAGAGAACAAAGGATGGTTAGCTGCAGGAGAGGGGGTCACAAAGAGGTTGGTTTTAGACGGGGGAGATTTGAGCATGCTCATAGCCCCAGGGAGGGAAGCAGTGGTAACAGGAGATGAATCTGAGTGGACAGAGGCTGAGAACAGACCCACCCCTTTGTCAAGCACCTAAGCAGTTCCTGACAGCCATAGGACACAGGGCTCTGCATGCCCAAAAATCGGGAAGTCTCTTGCTCCCCTCCACCCCTGCTGCCAACACTGGGTCCCAAGGCTCTGCCCGAAACCCATCTCAGCCCAACGCACAGCCAATCATGTGCCAGCCACATTGCACACAATTAAAGCCTGTCTTCCCCGGCACCAGCTCCTCATCATCTGGCAGCCACTGCCCGGCCCCCACCCTGACCCAGCCCACAAGGCGCCAGCCATGGATTTCTTGGCTTCCCGGGCACTGTCTGTAGCTAAGGAGGTGCCTCTGGGCAATCCACCTGCCACCCACCACCGCCTGAGGACCCGGCTGGCTCCACTGGGTGATGGGCCCATGAAAGCTCACAGCGGCACATGCAACCCACCCATCCCAGCCAGCACATACACTGCCTCCCAGGGTGGCACAGCAAGCAATCCTGTGCTTTCCTGCCCCTCACTGGGCAGAAGGCGAAATTGAGGCGGGGAGATTATGCGGCTTCTGTTGGAACTTAGCCAGGCTGGCACGCAGACTCCCTAGTGCCACCTTCCTTTCTTTCCACCCCTCTGGCAGTGCCCTTCTGTATAGCTCAAGGGAGAGTGAAGGCCCTCAACCCTGGATGCAAAGCTGAGCAAGGTTGTGCACACCTGTATTCTGCCTCCTGAGAGGATGAGGCAGGAGGATAGAAAGTTTGAGCCCAGCCCAGGTAAGTTAGTGACTTAAAAAAGCTTTGTCTCAAAAAGAAAAAAAAAATTTTTTTTTAAAAGGCTGCCGATGAAGGCCCTGGGTACAATCTCTAGTACCGCAAAAGAAAGAGAGACAGACAAAGAGACAGAACAGAAGTTCACAGCAGCATTATTCATAGTAGCCTAAAAGTAGAAATGACCAAAATGTTCACTAATTATTGTCACCAGATTAAATTCAGGACACCTAGTTTAAAAATATTTTTTACAGCTTTACTGAGCTATAGCTTTACGTATCATAAAGTTCGCCCATTTAAAGTGTACAATTTAATGGTTTTGAGTACTATATTTAAAGAATGGTGCAACCTTCACCATAATTTCATTTTAGAACATTTTTATCACCTCTCTCCCAAAAAAACCTTGCACCCAGCAGCAGTCACCCAGGCGCAGGCAACCACTAATCCACTTTCTGTCTCCAAGGATCCACTGTTCAGAACACTTCGTGCCAGTGGAATTGTGCATTATATAGTCCTTTGTGACTGGCTTCCTCCAGTCAACATGTTTTCGAGCTTCATCTGAGTTTAGCAGTCGTCAGTATTTCATTCCTTATAATGATTGAATAATATTCCACCCCAGGGACATACCACATTTTGTCTATCCATTCTTCAGTGGATGGATATCTGGGCCATTTCCACTTTTCAGCTATTCTGAATAAATAATGCTGTTATGAACAGTCATGTGTAAGTTTGTGTGTGAACATTTATTTCAGTGGGGGGTGGATACAGATAGATGAAAAGGGATCATATGGGCCTGGCTCTTCCTCTTATTTATCTCCTATACCATCAATGTGGCCTACATGGAAGCTAGCATGTTCCCCTTCCACCAGTTGAAACACAGAGGCTCAGAGGGAGACCTGAGACCATTAAGTGCTAGAATCAGTTCTGCAGACCGCCAGGCCAGAATCCTTCCATCGCATCACGAGCCCATCTTGGGCTGTTTGCAGCTGCCCTGTGGGGCCGAAACAAAAGACTGAGGTGCAGCATGGTCAGTGTTAACAATCTCTTGATTCTCTGCAGCCCTAGTCAGATGCTGTGTGGATCGAGTACCAGGCATGATGGTTGAGACTGCAGCCAGGGGCTTCTTGGAAGAAATGAGTTTTCACCTGGCTAGGTAGAAAGCTCACTGGGGCAGAGCAAGCCCTCTCCTCCACCGGTGCCTGGGCCCTGTGAGCCTGCCACAGAGCCTACACCACAATTTCCTCGCCATTCCTGCACATGAAGGTCACCTGGCAGGGATGGAAGCTGGACGTGGAAGCATCAGGCACTCACCCGTCACACGAGGAGCCCTAACCGGCACGTGGCCAGCTACAGTACGTTCTCTCAGCTCACCTCTTCCTGGCCCTTATTCCCTGATTTTATACAAGTCACTTCAGACCTGCTGCTGTGTCCCAGCCCCAGCCCTGTCACCAGAGAGCACTGAGCCAAGAAAGGAATTTGTACCAAGTGCATTTTGCTGTGGTCAGGGCAGAGAGGTGACCCATGGCCTGCACACTCTGTGCCCTCACTGGGCGCACCCAAAGCTCCTAAACTGCAGGCCAGAAAAACAAACAGCAGCCTGCCAGAAAGCCACTCACTCAATCTGGCTTGAGGACAATGACACAGAGGCCCCTTCAGTGACTGGGCAGAGTAGAGCTCAGGAAACACATACTGAAGTTACATGTCCAGAATGATATACTGCGAGCACACAAGACGACAGTCTAACAGTGCTTTGCAAAGTGTGAATGGAAAATATGATGAATGTTTACATGTTTAAAAGACACACAGACATCAACCCCCCTCAGAATACTCCTTCTCACTTTGAACACGTTTTTCCATCCTTCCGGCCACTTTCTGAAGCACTTCCGGAAGTCCTCTCGAGTCTTTAATCGCACTGTTGTGGCTGCCTCACTGTCCTGAATCCATTCAAAACATTTAGCTTTCGTGGCCGTTTTGACTTTGAGGAAGAGCCAGAAGTCACACAGTGACTCATCTGGTGAATAAGGTGGATGGGGATCTTATATTTTTTAAGAGCCTGCCTTTCCAGCCGATGGCACTTGGCAGCAGCATCCAGTGTATTTTTTTTTTTATCACATTTGCTAAAGACACTCACGAAAGAGGATTTCCAGAACTCCTTTGGAAAGTGGCAAAAAGAATGGGATAAGTGTGTTCGAAGCGTGAGGGAGTATTTTGACGGAGATTAATGACAATGCATCTTTTACTGTAATTTTATTTTTATTTAAACATACACTTTTTTTTTAAAATCAGCCCTTGTATTGTGCCGGTGAAGTGAGGGCAGCATGTTCCCATTCCACGGAGGAGGACGCTGAGGCCCGGGGAGGCAAGGGCGTGGGTCTGGGGAGCAGAGCTCCAGAGCCAGAGCGGCCGCGCTTTCGGGGCCGTTGCCTGAGGATCGGGGTCCCCCTGCTGGCCGGACGCGAGCTGGGCGTGTGGCGCGGAGCCACGAGGGTGGACCCAGCTCCCGCAGCTCGGCTTGGGCCCAGCAGCTCGGAGGACGAGGAGGAGCCAGACGTGCGCCAGGCTTGGGCGAGGTCGCTTCACTAGGTGGGTCCCCGGCCTCGGGAGTCGCTCCCGGACTCACCCGCAGAGCTGGCAGCCGAAAGGCCTGCGCCCGAGGATGCCCGCTGACCTGGCGCCCGAATGGTGCCTCTGCTCTCCTGCCGCGCGATCCCAAGTTCTTGTTCCCACAGCGTCATCCATTCTCTTGTTCCCAGGCAAAATCTCCTAAATCTGCCCACAGGGCTGGGAGCTCTCTCACCTGCAGAATCTCTGGAGAAAAGGCTTCTCCTGCCTCCTGGAGCTGCCCTCGGTGCTGAGGCGAGACTGGCAGCGACCCACCCACCTCTGTTACCCGTGGAACCGGCCCAGCTGGGCACAGACCCCACGTCGTTAACGTCGAGGTGGGGCGGATGGTGAGCATGGTCTCTAGTGCCAAGCACATCTGCGCCGGCTCTCACTTCCGTCCCCTCTCAGCGTGTGGTGTGCACGGTATCAACCAAGAAGCCTGTTTTCTTTCTTTTTTTTTTTTTTTTAAGCCGTGGCAAAGTTTATTATAAAAGGCAGAAATGGAGATTGGGAGAGAAACTGGCCCTGCAGAGTGAGCTCGGGCCTAACAAAGAAGAAAGGGGTAAAAGCAAAAATAAAAGTACGTGATGTGTCTGGGAGACGCAACACGGGCTATCACAGAAAGATATGACAGCAACCTCTGTTTTCTTATCTGTAAAATGCAAACTCTAGTCTCCCATAGGCTGTTGGGAGGATTCGGTGATATAAAATCAATAGCATTGAGGGTTTGGTAGATGTTAATGAAAATGATTACCAATTTCATAGCTCTTCTGACCTTTCTTAAACCAATACTTAACTGAAGAGAAATAGAGTAGTCAGGTAGGAAGGGGCTCTGGACAGAAAGTGTGGAGTGTCACTGCCATGTGCTCGAGATTTCCCCAACCTGGTTACCTCCTTGTGCCCCACCCCATCTGCAAGAGGAGGGGTGGCAGCTGCTGCTTCCCTCCCCCACCCATGCCCTGGCCCAGCCAGAGGCCTGACACAGCTGCTGGAGTGGCCCAAATGACTCGGCTTTAGGGCTAGGTAGCGGACAGCTGAGGCTAGGGAGCAGGGGAGGCCAAAGAGAAGCGCCCTCTTCTCCCGTGTGTCCGCTCAACCTCAGCTCCCTGAGCCTCTTGGGCAGCCTGGAACTCTGACTGCACTCCTGCCCATGCTGCAAGGAGGGATGCCCTTGTCCTCCGCCCTCCAGCACCTCTGCCTCGGAGGCTGAACCTGCCGTCCTGCCCCTCTCCCCTGCTCCCCCCTGCCCACATGCCGCCCAGCTGTCACTGCCCCTGATCCGGGCACAGGCCGCCTGCAGCACTCATGAATCGCCAGCATTCACACTCTGACCCCACAGCCTCCACCTGTTCCCCTCGCTCTGAGCAGCGGGGCTCTGTGGCCCCATCTGTTGTCCTCCATCCACGACTCGGGCAAGAGCCTCCACTGGGGAGCCCCCCACTTCCACCTGCTGAGAGGGGGTGGGGAAGATGGGCAGAGAGGCTGGGTCTGATAGGAGGCTTCATCGCCTTTCTTGCCTGTCTCAGGCCCAACAGCACTGTCCAAAACAACCTACCTAGTTCCAACACAACAAAAAAGCAAATTTTCCAGAAGGACCTTTGCATAGTTAACAACATTCTCTTACTATGTTTCACTTATTTATAGCTGGCCCTTGAATCAGGGGCCAGTCTGTATATAGTGGCAAACACAAACACAGCACTAGAAGCAATTTTTAAAAGAATTCTTTGCTATACAAGTAACATGTGAACACACCTTTCTTGATTTAAAAAAAAAAAAAAAAGGTGAAACCATGCCAGTTCAGGCTCAGATTCCCTTCAATGAGTCCCCCAAGCCCAGACCCTTTCTCCTAAACACAAAGTGCCCACTGTCATCAGTTCAGTGTGTATCTTTGGGGGCATTTTACATGTACTTGCACAGGAGAGGTTTGTGTATATTTTATAGATATATATTTGATATAGTACTATTATTATTGTGTGGGTTTGGGTTTGTTTTTTCTTACATTATTTGTAAGCTACAAATATTCTGTAACTAAATTCACTATACCAAGCCTATTTAAGTTAGTTCATATAGCTCTACAGTCTCTCCGAATGCTACATCATGTTCCTATCATGCGCACATCTTATCATTGCCATCACCCTACTGATAGAGATTTATGTGTTCCTCATTCTCTGCCATTACAATGTGTCCCTGTCACAAATTTGAGCCTTTTCCAACTTACTTACTCCTGTGTTCCTAACCCTGTGAAACAAAAAGTTCATCATTCATACTGCTTTAAGGGCACAAAACTAGGAAAAATGTCGTTAGAAGCATTTTATTGCAAATTTTTAGTAATTTTTTTCAAAATCTTGGGACCCACTAAGATGATTTCTTGATCCACACAGAGGAAAATTACCGCTCCAAGAAAGAGAGCTTCAGTCAAGTAGTTAGGAGTGAGTAAAAGTAAAGGGAGGAGAAAGTGAAGGAAAGTGAACAGAAGGAACAAGAAAGAAAAAGGAATTCTTTTTTATCACAGCATTCTCTGCAACAGGAAAAGACTAGAATGGTCCAACAGAAAGGAAACAGTTAAGCACAACTGGGTGTATGCATTCAGTGGACTATTATGCAGCCATTAAAATGATAATTATGAAGACTGTGTGGGAGCATGGAAAATGCTTCTATTAAGTTAAAAAGTAGACTACAAAATTAAAACTACATTATGATTACAACTATGCAAAATGATGTGGGCATCCACAGATGGGAAAGGAATATGGACAAATGAGACCAATCTGATTTGCTGTGGTAGCAGAATGTGGGTCCTGTTATTACTGCTTCCTTCCATTAATAAGGCTGTAATGTTGTTTGTAGCACATGTGACTCATGTTAAATTGAACTAAGCCATGGAAAGAAGGAAGGAAAGGAAAGTGAATAAAAGGGAACGAGGAAAAGGAGAGGAAGGGAAGAAGAGCATGGAGGAAGAAAGGCTGGGAGAGAAGAGGAGAAGAGAAATGTGAAGAGGGAGCTTGGAGCCAAATTCCATGTTCCGTGGGTTGGACGGCTTTAGCAGCAGTGTCAGCCCTGTCTCTCAGGCCCTTCTTCCAGACCCTTTGGACCCTTTTCATGTACACCAAGCTTGCATTCTGCCTCTGAGTCTCCCTCTCCCTTCTAGTGCTTTCTGAAGCCTACCACAGACCAGGGATATAAGCCTAGGATTGTGCTCTGAAGGAACTCATGTCTCCCTGGGTGGGGAGAGATGGAGGCATAAATATGTGAACTACCTATTATGGCAATCAGCAAATACTCCAATAAATGCAGTTCACCAGAAGTGGGAGCCATAGGGTCCCAGCAGGCTTTGCAGAGCACAGACATTTGAGCTAGGTTTCAAAGGATGGGCAGGAAATTGTCAGGCATAGAAAAAGAGTAGTATACGAGGTAAAAGGCACATGTGCAAAGGCAGTGGGGCCTCAACATGCACCGATGTCACATATACTACCATTGTATACGGCACGACATGAGGTTCAAGAGGAACAGAGTCAAGAGACAAGGCCTTAAATTTACCATGGGGCAATCAGAAGCATGGACAAGTTGAGTCAGCAAAAGGACGTGCTGATTTGTCCATTAGAGAAAACACTCTTGAAGCAATGAGGAAAGCAAGTAGAAATGGGGCAAAGTGAAAAGAAGCAGAAAAGAGCAATGGCCTAAGCTGGGGCAGTCAACAGAGTGGGGGTGAGGAATTCATTCGAGAAATTCTTATGTAGAATTTCTAGAACTTCAAGCGTTCAGCAAACGCCTTTGGCACCAGTACTCAGAGACCCGCGGCACAGCACTCCGAGGGGAGGTGGACGGGCAGCCGCACAGTTACAGATCAGTGGGAAATGCGCTGTCCTGGAGATAAGCGGGTGACCACCAGAGAGAGGAACTGATGGGCTGTGGGAAGGGAAGGAAGAGGGGTGCACCACAGCTCCTGGGTCTCAGCCTCACGCTCTGAGTAGAGAGTGCGGTTGTCCACTGAGACAGAGCCGGGGTTAGGGCAGGTCTGGAGGCTGCTGATAATTCTGTCTCGGGCTTCTCACTCTTCCTTTGCACCTACCCCATTCAAAAGAGCCAAATGTTGTCTGTTGTCTTCTCAGTGAATGAATTACACAGAAAGTACCGAGAATAGGTAAAAGTAGCACAAGTACCGAGTTACTAAAAGTAGTACATAGCACCTAATAAATGTGAATTTAAACAAACCAAAAAACAAGTCAAAATTAAAGCAAGACCATATTCATCAGTGCACCTCTCTCCCTCCATCCATGAGACCAGAGGGGATCTCATGGCCCCCTGACCCTGAAAAGCAGCACGCAGGAGACTTTGGACCAAACCAAACTCACACTGCCGAGAAGAGGTTGTTTTAAAAAAGATCATGGCTATAAATATGCAAAAACTGAGCTTCAGTTAGGAGATGGGGCTCCAGAGATGACAGGGAGAGGTGAGGTGGTGGGGGGTGGGGGGGAGGCCTCAGCTGTTGCTCCCCACGGACAGGACTTCGTATTGCATTGTTTGAAAAGTATATACTTTGCATGTGGCAAATCACACTGATTGCATGATACCACAGAGGAAGCCACCAAAATAGTGAATTTTTTTTGTTTTTATGCTTCGATTATGTGAGTGAATTGAAATTTGGAGAGAGAATGAAGCTGAGTTTGGAGGCATTGTTTATGTTGATGCCATTGGACAGTGAATTCATGGAAGCTTGGTGCAAAGATTTACTGAGCCGCTTCTGCAGACGAAGGGCCACAGGGAATGAAAAGGCTCTGAGGGACCCAGCTCTGCAGACCACAGGTCTTCCAGATCCACAAGACCTGTACCCACGCTAATCTTGTTTGACACGTGCTGATGCCCATGTTGAACTTATGCTGGACGGGTGGACAAATGACTGATTGCCAGCCCTGCAGGACTATTCCAAGAACAGTGCAATTGCCAAGAGTAAAGAGGCGCAGTGCAATTCAATGAATTCAAAGCCACAGGTCAGGAAGAAAGCTCAGAATTTGGCAATCAGGAGTTTGCTTTAGGTTTCTGTATTTTTTGCTTTTTTGAAGTAAACCTCTGTTGAGTGCTTGTAGAGTCCAGGTATGATTCCATGTGTGTCACATGGTCATTCAAGACTCACAACAAATCTACACAATAGTTTCTATCATCCCTCTTTCACTAATGATGACACCGTGACACAGAGACTTCCCAATGTGTCAGCTTCTACATGGGGCAGTCTGGCTCTTGTTCTCCTCACCACTGTCTGTATAAACTTGATAGTGTGCCTTAATTTCCCTCTCAGTTGAGGGAAATTCATTTCCAGGGACCTTACTAAGGTGAATGTGAACCATGTTCAGCAAGGTGACTCTGCTTTCCTAGAATTTTAGAAAGCATGACATAGGTCTCCTTAGAACTTGACATGTGCTATTATATGGTCTAACTCTGGGCAGTACCTGAGGCCATTTTTCTCTTTTTTTGTGAAATGCCCAAGAACCACCCCAGTGATGTGTATCTGGACCCATACTGACGTGTACCCCGACAAAGTACCCCCCCATCTGTTACATGCCTGTCTTTGGGGACTTCATTGATGCTCCCAAAATCGACCCACATCTAGCAGACACCTTTAAGAGTGCACCTCTGTGTACAGTGTCAACCCAGCTGCCTTCATTTGTGTTTCTGCTGCTGTGAGCCACCCGTGTGTTTGTTCAGCTAGCTTCAGTAGTCTATTAATTTTCAAAAGCTACGGACTTCAGTTCTGAGGTCCAGCAGAGCAGTTTACTGATTAATCCTCTCAGTAAGGACAACAACCAGTACTGAACAAAATATTTAAAACCCCTGTTTAAATGCATCAATAAACTGGAAAAGAATGAAAGGTAAACTCAGAAGCCCAGAGTCCCGTGAAAGCAGGCACCCGGAGAGGTAAGCCCTGCACCAAAGTCATTTACACTGAGCTTCGGTTTTTACAAACTTGCTAAGCTTCCAGGGCCTGTCAATGGTGGGCAGTCTAATAGGAGACCACACCCCGGCACAAACCCATAAACCTGGAACTCAACGTCTGCAATTCAGCATAAGGGTGAATTTGAAGCAAATCAGCACCTGCCTGTCTTGAACCTGACGCCGAGTAGAGGGGAGAAAATCATCTTCCTTGAGAATTAATAGCTGCCAGCTAGCCCTTATGTGGGTCTATGGCCCCAGTTCACATTATCTTGATGATTTAAGAAACAATCCTAAAGCCAAGAATTGACTTTCTTATGATCCTGGGCTGGTAGTGCCCTCAGCTGTCAGGCAGTAGCAAGTGAAAGACACTCCCAGAGGAAAGAAAAACATCTTCAATTCAGGCAGCAGAGAATGCCTACAGGTATAGTTCTGAGAAATTCAAGTGTGTTAGCTCTCCATCACTGTAAAAACAATATCTGAAATAAATCAACTTCCAAGGAGGAAAGGTTTATTTTGGCTCATGGTTTCAGAGGTTTCAATCCATGGTTATTTGGCCCAGTTGCTCTAAGCTTGTGACCAGGCAGAGCATCACGGTGAGGAGCACACAGTGGAGCAAGGCTGCTAACCTCATGGTGGCCAGGAAGCAAAATGTGAGGAAGGGGCCTGAGTCCCAATATCCCCTTCAGGGACACACCCCAATGACCTAACTTTCTCCCATTCAGCTCCACTTCCTAAAGTTCCCACTACTTCCCTATAGTGCCGTCAGCTGGAGACCAAGCCTTCAACCCATGAGCCTTTGGGTAGCATTTAAGATCCAAGCAATAACAATAAACTTACAGTCACAAAACACAAGTGTTATAGTCTGTGTCTAGATGTCCCCTCAAAGCCCCATGCAGGCATAAATGGGGTTTTTCAGAGGTGATTGACTCTAGAGTGTGTGATGCTGGGATTAAGGGCATGTGATTACTAAATCAATCCACTGACTGGTTTGGCACCGCCCTAATCCTGGCATCCTAGATAAGATATAAAGTGCAGAAAGAAGCTGCTTAGGCCCCTTGCTCATCTTGCTGCCTTCTTCCTGTCTGCCATGACACCCTGCTTTGGACTCAGCTGACTGTGGACTGAAACCTCTACAAACTGTGAGCCAAATAAACCTTTCCCCCTTCAACTTTGGGTGTCGGGTATTTTGTCTCAGCAACAAGAGAAAAGTAACTAAGAAAAAAAAAAAAGGCGGGGGGGAGGGCAGAATTAACTCAAACATACACTAAGACAGAATTGAAAGGAAGGTATGTTCATACAATAGAACACTTCACAGCAGTGAAAGAGAATGAACCACGGTGCAAATGTAGATTAACCTTTTTTTTTTTTTTGGTACTGGGAATCAAACTCAGGGCCTCATGCTTTCGAGGCAAGCACTCTAACCACTGAGCTAAATCCCCGGCCCCTAGATTAACCTTTAATGATAATGTTCAATAAAAGAACCAGAACCAAAGTATGTACATAGCATTGCTTTTTTTTCAAAGTAAGCAAACAGAATGAGACATAGGTAATAAAACTATTTTTAAAAAGCAAAGAAATGATTGCACAATGGTCAACATGGTGGTTTCCCCTGGTGATGGAAGAGAAAAGGACCAAGAAAAGACATACTGTGGGCTTCGGAGCTGTTGGTGATATTCTATTTCTAGAGTAGTTACTTGGGTATTTGTTTTATAATTCATAGTCAAGCTGTGCGTTTATATTGCACTTTTCTGAATTGCATTACATTTTTCCCATTTAGAAGTGTTTTCGTTAAAAAGAAGTGGACAGGTTTAACAGCAGCTTTGACAGAACCAAACCAAGAATTATGAACAGAAAAACATATCTAAAGAAATTGCTCAGAATGCAGTTCAGAGAGACACGGAGGTGAAAAGTATGAACGAAAGATTAAATTGGAATTCTAGAAGCTAAGAGAAAGTGAAAATGCAGAGTTAATATTTGAGAGAAAATGGCTGAAAACTTCTCAGAATGGCAAAACAGATAACTGCTAAGTAGTAAATTGGGGCAAGCAGCGGAAATAAATAGTAATCCACACCTAGAACGCACACAGTGCAATGTTCAGAACATCTAAACTTTTCAAAACTAAAAAGGAAAGGTACTAAAAACAGAAAAAATACACAGTCGTGCATAATGCAAACAGGACTAAGTTCCGAGAAAACTTATTAGGCGATTTCCTCATGGCATGAATCTAAAGTACAAACTTGCACACAGTGGATGGCACAGGTCAGTCACTTGACCAAAGACAAAGTAAACACAAGACATGCGTGCCGCAGCTGGCGCAACATGGCGCATTTTTGCGAGTAAGGTATATTATAAATACATAAACCAGTAATGCAGCTGTTTATGATCATCGGTATTTGTAAAACTGGCAGCACAGCAGGTTTGTTTGCACCAGCAACCCCACAAACACGTGAGTAATGTGCACTATAATGTTACAACAGCTATGATTTCCCTGGGGACAGGAAGTGGTCAGGTCACTATAATCTTACAAGACCACGAACATACCTGTGGTCATTTGTTGACCTAAACATCCTTATGTAGCACCTGACCAAATAAACTTTAAGTGACAATTGGAATGACAGCTTATTCCATAAGTTGTAAAAGCCGGGGGACAGTGAAATAAGGTCTTTGATCCAATTAAAAGTGACCGCAACAAAAATCTCACCCTAGACTCGTTATACCCAATGAAAACACTTTTCATTATTAAAAAACATTAAATAACTCATGAATTAAAGAATACGTTACAGAGAAAATTTTAAATATTTAATTTGGGAGGAGGGGGTTGAGACAGAGTCTCACAATGTAGCCCAGGCTGGCCTTGAACTCGCAGCAATCCAGTCTCAACCTCCTGAATCCTGGGATTGCGGGCGTGTGCCACCATGCCCAGTTTAAAATATATGGAAAAGTTTAAAAACAAAAAACCATGTATGTCAAATTTGTGAAACACAGTTAAAATCATACTTTAGGAAGAAATAAGTCTTAAATGCTCAAGTTAAAGAATAAGAGACTAAAAATTAATGTGTCACACATTCCAATTAAGGAATTCATGAAAAAACCACCAAACTCAAAAAAGTAGGAAGAGCAAAATAATAAAGACACAAAAACTAATAAAATAGAAAACAATAGAGAAGAACAATACTGCCAAAAGTTAGTTTTTTGAAAAATCTAATAAAATCAACAGAACTCTGGAAAGAACGATCAAGTAAAAAACAAAAGATGTGACTCAAAAATAATCAAGTATTGGGGCTGGGGGTTTAGCTCAGTGGTTAGAGTGCCTGCCTGGCAAGCACTAGGCTCTGAGTTTGATTCCCAGCACTGGGAAAAAAATATATCAGGTATGGAAGGGGGAGGCAAAAGTACATAGGCTAAAATGAATTTTTAAAAAAAATTTTTACCAAGAACATGCATTGGTACATTGTAGATAAACATAATGACTACATTCATCATAGTTAATTTGTACCT
The DNA here is from genome assembly GCA_004026905.1 of Hystrix cristata. NCBI lineage: Eukaryota > Metazoa > Chordata > Mammalia > Rodentia > Hystricidae > Hystrix > Hystrix cristata. The sequence continues at coordinate 103,880 of PVJO010001652.1, read as the reverse complement.
GTACACGACTTATCTTGCTTCCCCCTTCCCCACCCCTCCCTTCCACTTCCCCTCCCCTACTTATTTACATTTTTCCATTTTTTCTTTTCTTTTCTCTTTTCCTTCCTTCCTTTCCCCTTCTTCCCTCTCTAGTTTTATTCCCATTTGAATATTATCTTTCTTTTTCACAATATCTATTATACCTTTCTGTCCTTATTTACACTTATGGTTTCCCGTATCAGAGAAACAATTTGAAATGTAGTCATGTGTGTCTGATTTCTTTCTTTTTTTTTTTTTTTTTGTGGTACCAGGGATCGAACTCGGGTCCTTGTGCTTGCTAGGCAAGCACTCTAATCACTGAGCTAAATCCCCAGCCCTGTCTGATTTATTTCATTTAAGAGTATGTTCTTGAGGCGCATCCATTTACCTATGTTTCAAGTTTATCCTTTTTAATGGCAGAGTAGTACTCCATTGTATAAAAAAACCACATCTTTAACCATTCAGTAGTTGCTGGGCATTTGGGTTGTTTCCAAGACTTAGCTATTACAAATTGTGTTGCTATAAACACAGTTGTGCATATATCACTGTGGTATGATGTTTTTAATTCTTCTGGCAAGATACCAAGAAGAGGTATAGCTGGGCTGAATGGAATCTGTAGTGGTAGGTTTTTGAGGAATTTCCACATTGATTTCCACAGTGGTTGGACCAGCCTACGCTCCCACCAAGAGTGGAAGAGGGTTCCTTTTTCCCTGTAGCCCAACCAGAATTTGTTACTGGTTGATTTCTCGATAATAGCAGTTCTTTCTGGAGTGAGATGGCATCTTGGCATTGTTTTAATTTGCATCTCTTGAATGACCAGTGATGTTGAACACTTTTTCATATATTTGTTCACCATGTGTATTTCTTCATCTGAGAGGTGTCTATTGATTTCAGATGCCCATTTTTGGATTGGGTCTTTAGATTTGGGGGGTCTGATTTTTTTAGATTTTTAGATTTGGGTATTTAGATTTGGGGGGGGTCTGAAGAACAGCTGGCAAAAATTTTTTCCCACTCTGCTGGTGATTTCTTTTGCTATGCAAAAGCTTTTTAGTAGGATGTGATCCCAGCTAAAAGGATTTTAAAAGATCGTAAGATAGTTTCAAGGGGGCATTCCGGCTCAGTCTCCCCCCAAAACCCTTCCCCCTCGGGTGCTGGCCCCATCCCCCGCCCGCCAGGCCCAGCCCGGGAGTCCCTCAGCGGACCCCCATGATGGGCACCCAGAGCTCCGAGGCTCCCCAGGGCGACCTAACCACTGGGGAGGCAGCAGGCGCTTCCCCGGCGAAAACCAACGGACAGAAGAATGGCCACGTGAAAAGCAATGGAGACTTATCCCCCAAGGGTGAAGGGGAGTCGCCCCCTGCGAACAGATGAGGCAGCTGGATGCCATCGAGGCAGCACCCCCTGGCCAGGGCTCTGAGGCCGAAGGGGAACCCCCAATCCCCGCCAAGGAGACCCCCCCCTAGAAGAAGGAGAAAGTCTCTTTCAAGAATCCTTTCAAATTGAGCTGTGAGAAATTGGAAGGAGGGTGGGGTGATTCTTCTGCCTCCTCATCCACAGAGGAAAAGCAGGAGCAGGGGGAGATCGGTGCCTGCAGTGAGGGGGTCACTGCCCAGGAAGGGAAGGCTGCTGCCTCCCCCCCGAGAGCCAGGAGCCCCAGGCCACGTGGGCAGAGGCTAGCGCTGCCGCCAAGGAGGAGACCCGAAGAGGAGGCGGGGGCCGGGCTGCAGGGCCATCTACTCGGGCAGGGCTGAGCAGTGACCTTGCATCGGCTAACGCTGAGCACAGTGAGTAGCTGGGTTGGGGCAGGTGGGTACAGAAACTGTGCAGTCCTTGTGAGCTCACTGCCTGGACCTGGTGCCCTAGCTGCCTTCCTGTGCCCAGAAAGGAAGGGACTTGTTACCCATCCCTCTCCTCGCCTCCCTCCCGGGGATTCTCCCATCAGCCACTTGGTCTTCCTCTGAGGGCCTTACAGTGTCCCAAGTTAGGTTTGTGTTGTAAAATGCTCCTGTGCTTGGCCCTACCTCCTTCTCTGCCCCTTCCCCTACACAAGGCAATTACTGGTTTTCTCCCCAAATTCCTGCTCCCCAGATCCCTGAGCCAGAAGTTGGGTGCTTATACTCCCAAGCCCTGAGTGTCCAGCCTTCCCCCTGTTGGGGAAGTTTTTAATCTCTCCTGCTGTGTGCCTAGTGGCACCTGGGCTAGGCTGGACTCTACCCCGTCTAGGTTTTTAGAAAAATGCCTTACTCAAATTCAAACCTCCAGCTTGTGAATCAACTGTGTCTCTTTTTTGACTTGGTAAGCAAGTATTAAGCTTTGGGTGGGAGGGAGGTCTGTAATGTGAAACAACTTCTTGTTGTCTTTTTTTTTTTCTCCCATTGTTGTAAATAACTTTTAACGGCCAAACCCCAGATTTGTACCTTTTTTTTTCTAATTGCTAAAACTATTCTCTTCTACCTGGTTTTACTATAACATTTGGAAAAGGAATAAATGTCATACCTTTGAAAAAAAAAAAAGGTAGTTTCAAGAAAAAGTTTTGTGGGCTGGGATTTAACTCAGTGGTAGACTGCTTGCCTAGGAAGCACAAGGCCCTGAGTTCAATCTCCAGCACCAAGAAAAAAAAAAGAAAAGAAAAGAAAAAGTTTTGTGCCAAAAATTTGAAAACTTAGATGAAGTGGAAAAATTCTTAGATAAAAAGATCTTATTGAAATAAATTCAAGAAGAAAAAACCTGAATAATCTAATACCCAATAAAGAAATTAACTCAGTAGTTCTACCAAAAATTCAAGACACAAATACATATTTCAACTTACAAATACTCTTCCAGAAGTATAAAAAAGAAACAATCCTAACTCATTTTACAAATTTAGCATAACCCTGATAGTAAAACCAGATCAAAAGAAGTATGAGAACAGAATTTTACAGGCTACTCTATAACATAGATGTATAATCTAAACAAAACATCAGGCAAACAGATACAGCAGCACATAAAATTATACTACATCTTGACCAGGGAGGGTTTATTCTGGGAATGAAAGTTGCTTTATCATTTCTTTAAAAAAAATAATTAGCTGGGGATTTAGCTCAGTGGTTAGAGTGCTTGCCTAGCAAGCACAAGCCCCTGAGTTCGATCCGCAGCACCAGAAAAAAAAAAATAATGGGATTCACCACATTAGTGGATTACATGAGAAAAATCATCTTGCTGCTGAGAAAAGATTTGATTAAATATCCATCATGACCAAAAAAAACCCTCATGGTAAACTAGAAGGAAATTAATAAGAGATACTCTTTAATAACTCACACCAAACATTATAGCTAATGATAAATTCTTGAAAATCTTTCCTGTAAGATCAGGAACAAGAAGAGAATGTTCATTATCACTGCTTCGACCCGAATGTCTTAAATAAGATACAGAAAGGGGAAAGGGAAAAAAGAAAGGGAGTGAGGAAAGTTATCAGAACTAATAAGGAGGACTCAAAATTGTTATTTTTCATAGATGGTTACGTTTATCTATATGGGGCTGGGGATATAGCTTAGTGATAGAACATTTGCCTAGCATGTGCAAGGACCTGGGTTTGATCCCTAGCACCACACACACAAAAAAAACTATGTGTCAAAAGTTAAATGAACCGCAGATAAACAAGCAGAATAACTAGAAGCATTTGCCAAAGTCACTGGACACAAAATCAATATACAAAAATCAATTTCACCAAATCAATTTCATTTCCATGAACAAAAATCAATTCATTCTCAGTAAAAACAGAAAAATATAACTTTCAAGACTACGGTCATGCTGGGGATTTAGCGCAGTGGTTAGATTGCTTGCCTTGCAAGCACAAGGACCAGAGTTCGATCCCCAGCACCAAAAAAAAAAAAAAAAAAAAAAAAAAAGACTACGGTCATATAACAAGTTGCATCAAAATATAAGATAACTAGGAATAAATCTTTTAAAAGATACACAAGATTTTTATGGAGAAGTATTTTAAAGCTTTATTGAGAAGCCTTAAAGAATCATTTAGTGTAAGAAACACTTGTGCAGAACCCAGTACATAACAAGTGGTTCTATCTGCTTTGCAATTAGTAATCTGGTAAGTCCTCATAACATCCTAAGAGAAAGGCATTATTATTATTACTATTATTTCATTTGCAAAAGAGGAAACTAGAAATTTTCCCAAGGTCACAAATCGCAGGAGCAAGGCTGGAACTTGAATTCAACAAGTTTGGATACAGAATGATGTTCTTCTTCTTCTTCTTTTTTTTTTTTTTTGTGCTGGGGATCAAACTCAGGGCCTTGTGCTCACAAGTCAAGCACTCTAACCACTGAGCTAAATCCCTAGCCCCAGAATGATGTTCTTATTATTGTCTCTTAGTTAAATAAATGGAGACAGCTACCCTATATATGGTTTAGAATACAAAAATTATAAAGATATAGGTTCTTCCCCAAATATTCTGTAGTTTCAATGCAATTCCAATCGAAATCCCAGGAAATGCCTTGGTTCAAGTGTAGTATCACTCTAGATTTAGATTCACTGAGGTGTAGGGGCCCAAATCAAATCTCTGCTTTGACCCTTGTTGAATCAAAGAAGTGAACAGCCCTTTTATTAAGCACCTACTATGTTGCATCTAGCTGAGAAAAAAATAGATGGTATCAGATTATTCCTCACACTGAAATCTTAAACACTGGGTAACACTGCCCAAAGATACAAAGAGCAACAATGTTAGCCAGGACTTGAAGGGCCAAGACCCAAAGAAAAGGGAAATGAACTGAATTGAAACAAGTAGTCTAAAGGTACTTTCCTCACCAAAGTATTTGCTAGGTGTGCTGACACAGTCCTGTAATCCCAGCACTCTGGGAGACTGAGGCGGGAAGATTGTAAATTTGAGCCCAGCCCAGACAATTTAGCAATTTATCAAGACCCCATCTCAAAAAAAGAAAAAAAGTTTGCCTAAACAGTGCATATGATATGCAAGGTAACACTACAAGAAACCAAAAGGAAACCCTGGCAGTGTTTATGGTTCAAGGATGACAAAACTGGAGTTGAGAGCTGCAGAAGTGTGCCACCACACCTGGCTCGTGAGAAGAACTAAATCTTAGAAGTAAAGTTGTCATGGGAACAGATGATCTGCAATTACATTAAGTTAATCTGATCAAAACCTATATGCCTGGAGCTTCTACAGTTTATCAGAAACAACAACCAGAAACCAACCAAAAATTGACAGTACACAAAAGATTAAAAAACAAGGTTGGGGGAGACATCCTCCCCAAAAGAAACCTCTTGCCCACAGGTAATTCTGACTTTTTATTTACCAGATGCAGATTTTTTTATTAGTACACATTGCATTACATAAAAATTACATTCATCTCAGGAAACTGGTATGTGTGCATATATATATCACATCTTGATCATTTTTACTCCTATCAAATGCAGATTTTAACATAATTATGATTAATATATCATGAAAATACATTAAAAGAGAGCATAATAAAATAATACATCACTAATAACCTAATGTAGAGTCGGAGAGTAATGGAATAATAAGTAAATTGATTAATCCAAAAGGAGGCAAGAAATTTTTAAAAAGAAAAAATATGGGGCAAATGCACAAAAGTAACATGCTAGATTTAAACCTCACATCTACACTTAAATAATAATGAACTGAATACTCCAAATAAAGTTAAAGACAGACTAAATTTTTTAAAATGCTGCTGACAAGAGAGATATTTTAAATACAAGTTCAGAAAAGATAAAAGAACACAAAAAATATATCATGAAAATACTAACCAAAATAAGACTGTTATGGTCACACTAAAATCAGACAAAGTAGACTTCACAGCAAAACATGTTACCAGAAATAAAGAGGTGAATCATATTTAAAAGAATAAACACAACAGAAAAATAAATTCTGCATGTTTATGGATCTAGTAGTATAGACTTAAAATAAATGATGTAAGAATCAACAAAATGAACAGGTAATATGTAATTGTAATTGGAAATTTTTAACACACCTCTATTGTAATCAGACTAAAGAGCCAAACAGCAAGAAGAGAGGAAATTCAAGTGGTGTGATTAACAAACCTGATTTAATAAACATTAAACTCAACACTACATCATGCAAGTGCTTCTCAAGTATGTGTGGATCATTGACCTGGTAAAGCAACTCCCACATGTCTCAAAGATGGAGAACATACAGAAAACATCCTTCAACCACAGAGGCACTGTTGCAGTCTATTTTCTGCTGCTATAACAGAATACCACAGACCAAGTAAAGTGCACTTCTTGGCTCACAGTCCTGGAAGATGGAAAGTCCGAGACTGAGAGGATGTGTTTGGCAACCCCTGCTGTATCATAACAGTGGAAGGAAGGATAAAGGGTGCCTTGGTTACTTTTCTCATTGCTGAGACAAAATACATGACACCCAAGTTAAAGGAGGAAAGGTTTGTTTCAGCTCATAATTTGCAGAGGTTTCAGTCCATAGTTGGCTGGCTCCAAAGCAGAGCAGCAGGACAGAGGGGTATTGCAGAGGAGAAACAGTCCATGGTGTGGCAAGCAGAAGGCAGTAAGCAGTAGGCAGCAGCAGCAGCAAACCTGCCTTTCCTCTCTCCCTTTATATTCCACTCAGGCTAGAAGTCTATTGATTGGTGCCACCCATACCCAGAGTGGAGATTCCATTATCCACACCCAGAACTATGCTAATTCCAATCAGGTGACTAATTTAGTAGCACACACCACTAATCCCAGTATCATAGACCCTACATCCAGCCAACTCTGAAAAGCCCCACGTAGGAGTGCATGAGGCTTTGGGGGGACATCTAGACACAAGCCATAAAAGTAGGGGAGGAAAGGGAGTTTGGAACTGGACCTTTTATCAGGATCCCATTTCCCAAGTAACAGCAACAATCCCACCTCTCCACGCCTCCCTTAGAGGTCCCATCTCTTAATACCATCACAATGGCAATTAACTTTCTACATGAGCTTTGGAGGGAACAGTCAAACCATGGCAAGAATTTAAGAAAAATACTAGCAACAAAATTATAAATAGAATATCACTAAATGTTTGCAAATCAAACACTTCTAAATCACCTATAGACAACAGAAAACTTCACAATAGAAATTAGCATCAAATATCACGTTTAGCTCACATTGTGAGCGAAACAATTATGAGAACCTAATATATTAAAACATTGACGATGCAGCCAAAGTGGTGTCTAAAAGGAAATGAATATATGGGAAATGAAGCAATAATACATACATTATAAATTTAAAAACCCTGAAAAATTAACCTAAGCATCCATCTCAAGGACCTATCAGAGAAGATCAACTTAAATCTAAAGAAAAAGTTTTTTTAAATGCATAATAAAGATAAGAGCATAAATCAGTAAATGGAGAAAATATTTATGGCAGGGAAAATAAACAAAGCCAAAAGCTGATTTTTGTAAAGACTAACGAAATTAATAAACACTTAGTAAAACTGATCAAAGAGAAAACATATTCCAATATCAGGCATTTTTTAAAAAGGGATGTCATCCCAGCACTTCCACCCTCTCAAAAAAGGACATCAGGTGGGCGTGGTGGTGCGCACCTGTAAGTCCAGCCCTTGGGAGGCTTAGGCCAGAGGAATCCTGTGAGTCAGAGGACAGCCTGGGCTACATAGTGAGTCCAAGGCCAGCCTGAACTACATAGCAAGACCCTGTCTCAAAAAAAACAAAAACACACACACACAAAAAAAAATGAAAAATGAGACATCATTACAGATCAGACCCTATGTAGGTTAAAAATATAAGCAGACATTATGAACAATGGCTAACATGTTTGAAAATTGTCATTAAATGAAAAAATTCTTGAAATTAGCTCTATAAGAAATAGAAATTATTTCCTATTTCTAATAAAAATTCTAATAAATTTTATTTCTAATAAAATTCTAAAAAATTCTAATAAAAATTATTTCCTATTTCTAATAAAAATCACATGTATAATTTAAAATTTTCTGATAACGAATTCTGCCCAGATTCCTAGGTGAATTCTTAGACGTTTTAATGAAGAATTGAGCATAAATCTTATACGAATTCTTCACAATCATAGAAAGTGGAAAAAACTTCCCTATTTGTTTTATGGAAGTAGTATAATCATGGTACCAAACTGTGACAAAACTTTGTAAGAAAAGGAAATGACATATCAATCTCCATCATGAACATAGTTGAAAATCCTAAACATAACAGTAGCTAATCAAATGCAATTATATTTTAAAATTATATATATGAAGACTTTAAACATTCAAAACTCAATGTAGTTCACCTTACTTTGTAGAACAAGGAAAAAGGATAGGCATAATGGCTCACACTTGCAGTCCCAGCACTTTGGAGGCTGCGATGGGAGGACTGAGAGTTCAAGGGCAGCCTTGTCTACATAGCAAGCTCAAGGCTGGCTTGGATTATATAGAGAGATCTTGTCTCAGAAGAAAATAAAAAGGAAAACACATATAAAAGAAGGCATGTCAATAAATATAGAAAAGACATTGAATGATGTTCAACAATTCATTTATGGCAAACTCATTTTTAAAAACAGGACCAGAAAGTAATGCCATCAATCTGATTTTTTAACGTATCTTTTTAAAAAACAGCATCAAATATCATGCTTAGCAGTAAAATACATAAAAATGTCCTCTTTGAAATCAGGTAAGATAAAGATGTCTACTCGAATGATTTCATTTCAGTACTATTATTTTGGAGTCATAGCCAATGCAATAAGGCAATACACTTTAAAATGATTAAGCAACATTAAAAAACTTTGTCATAGTTAGCCAATAATGCAACTGTGAGCATAAAATTTTCAAAAGAATTTATATATAAACTTTAAAATTTATACAAGTGCATTTACCAAAATCACTGGATATAAGGTTAATGTTAAAAAGTAATTGAATCTGTATTCACTAGAAATAAAATACTTAAAAATGAGAAATGTAAAGAGCTCATATACATCAGCATCAAAGCAACTAGGTATCTAGGAATAAATCTAATGAAAAAATATGAAATCCTATACAAATAAATGGGATGATGTACAAAGTTCACAAATTAAAAGACTCAAAATTGTGAAAGTATTTGTCCTTCCTGAAATTTTAGAAGGATTTTTGTCCGGTTGGATTTTTATTTTTGGTGGAAATTGGCAAGCTAATTCTACATGAAGATAAAAGTTTTGAACAGGATGTGAGAAGAGTATGCAGTCCAGAAATACATATATAGTCACCTGATTTACAGCACAGATGTGGCTGCAATGCAGTGGGGAAATGATAGTCATTTAAATTAATCACACAGTATCAAATGGACGCCCAAAGAAGGGAAAAGGATAAATAAGCCTTCACTTCCCAACCTCACACCACACACAGCTCTCAAGTTCTAGACATATAGTTACCTGCAAGTGAAACATAAAACAGAAAAATTATCTTCATGGGAGAAAACAGAAAAATTATCTCCATGACCTCGCAATAAAGGAAGATTTTTTTAAACAAAAAGTATTGACCTAAACCAAATGACTGACAAACTAGACTTCATTAAAATAAAAATTCTGTTAACCAAACGAGTAAGATAAGCCAGAGTAGAAGACATTTGTAATTTAATCAAACACACACACACACACACACATATATGACAAAACACTATTACTGAGAATGTCCAAAGAACTTGTACAATCAATAAGAAAATGAAAATCTGTGATGGTTTGGGTCTTAAATGTCCTCCAAAGGTCCTACAATGAAGACTTTGTCACCACCCTGTGACACTATTGGGAAGGCCTATGAGGTAGGTCCAGGGGAAGAAAGTTAGGTCATTGGAGGAAGGAAATTAGCACCCTTGAAGGGGATATTGAGAATTTTAGCCCCTTCCTGTTTCCCTCATTGCTTCCCAGCCACCATGAAGTGACAAGCTTACTCACTGCCATGATGTTTGCCTTTGTGATGGACCCAAAAACTTAATGTAGCCAAGCAACCATGGACTAAAACCTCTGAAACCTTGAGCCAAAAGAAACCTTTCCTCCATTTAACTTGATTTATCTCAGGTATCATTACAGCAATGAAAGCACAATCCAATAGAAATGGACAAAATATCTGAACAGAAATTTCACAAGTACAGAAGACTAAATGACACATCTGAAAAAATGTTCAACTTCATTTGTCATAGGATTATTTAAATTTTAAACAATTTTTATACTGTCTAACAACATTTAGGCTGTAGATTCTCACTCAGCAGTTCCCCTTCAACGCATAATCCTAAAGCAACTCGTCCACATAGCAAATGAAGCACACGAAGTAGAATACTCACTGCATCACAGTGTTCAGTACTTCAAAAGTAGGGAAAAATACTTTCCATAAGCAACAGGATTGAGAGATAAGTGTGGTATATCCATCCAATGGAATTCTGCACTATGATGAAGAGAAAATGAATTGTAACACACACAACACAGATGAAAAATTTGGTCACAAAAGAAGGCACACACTTTGATTCCATTAATGAAATATTTACAATGCATAAAATCAAACAATATGTCATTTAGGGATAAAAACGTGATAACTCTGGAAAGAAAAACAAGGGTATTATAAGCACAAAATTGACAAAGAGCATTAACCCAGTGCAGAGAAGCAACAGAATAAGATGGAAGGTGGTGCTGCCAGATTTTCCTTCTTAGACTGGATGGGAGGGATATGAGCATTATCAAATTATTATTTTGTACATTATGATTTATAAATATTTCTTTCTACTTAGTAAAATCTGGTATAACTAAAACCTTACATACTTTGGGGGGACATCTAGATATAAGTCATAACAGTGTCTCTACTCATAAGGGCACTAATCCTATCACGAGGACCCCAGCCTCATGGCCTCATGCATCCCTGTTACCTCCACAAAGCTCCATCTCCAAATACTATCCGATGGGGAGGTAGGCTTCAACACATGCATTCTGGGGGAGGAACACAAACACTCAGTTCATAGCATGTAGCCACCCAGATTAGTTAACTATCACTTCGGCAGTTTGGAGGGCCTGAGGCACACAGAACTTATGAAAAATACATTTTCTTAGGGAAAGAAGTAATTTTATTTATTTTTTGGTGCCGGGAATCGAACTCAGGCCCTTGTGCTTGGAAGGTAAGCACTCTAACTACTGAGCTAAATCCCCAGCCCCACATTTTCTTAGGGAGTAGGGATGAGGAAAGAAAAAGATCCCAGGGATTCTGACCTCATTCCCCAGGAAGGCTGAGGCTTTGCTTGGCTTGGGAGACCAACTGTTTCTGAGCCCCACTGCTGTGAGTGGTGCCTGCCTCACACTCCCTTCATGTTTTCTGGGCACATCCTGTCTGCCTTGCAGCTGCTGGTCCTGAGGGGCCGTGGGCCGAGGCAGGAGCGCGCAGCTTCTATGCAGTTTCTTTAACTGGGCACTTCCTTCCCAGAGAACTGTTCCCCAGAGATTTCCTCGACATCTGCTGTGATGGAGTGTCCACAGACAGGCGTGGGGCTGGAGGAGGCAATACAAAAGAAAAGAGCTTGAAATTCTACAGCAGAAAATAAAAATCCTGCCAGCAGCAGAGGAAGATGGGAAAGGACAGAGGCAGAGATCTAGGAAGCTTCTGCTTTTGGTCTCTCTATTGGGGTTTCATAGAACAGATGGCTGGGATTTATTTATAACTTGCAACAGGCAGAGTTGAGATCCGCGAAATGCAAGAGGTTTGGCTAACAACGGTTTAGGCCAGCGTAGGGCCTGAGGACTCACGAGGCCTCCTACAACACAGAGGTTTGTGTTGTGTGAGTGCAGGGGAGCAGGGTATGCCATCAGGGAAAGTTATGGGGCCCACACCCCATCCTTCTGGCTAGATGGAAAGTCCTCCAGAAAAACACTCCTTGCAGGAATAATCATCATCATGCTAATAATTTAAATAATAGCAGGCATTTTATTAGTTGACTGGGTGCCAGGAACTAAGCTAAGTACATTATTGTCTCTATTTACAAAATGAGAAAACTCAGGCTTAGTGAGGGTAAGTACCCAACCTAAGGCCTCGTGGTTCTAAGCAATGAAGCTCTCTGCCTGCTCTGTGTGGAGAGAAGGCCAAAGTCTAGACAGCTCCTACCATGACCCAGCAGCCCTTTGCTACTTAACAGAGGCAAGAGCCCACAGAGCAGACAACCGGACCAGAAGCTTTGATAAGAGTGGGGAAGGGGACAGGGATCTTAAAGGGTGTGGGGCTTAGTAAGCCCAGGAAGAGTGTAGAAAGGAAACTTGCATATGTGTGTGTGTGTGTGTGTGTGTGTGTGTGTGTGTGCGTGCGTGCATGCATGTGTGTTTATACAGCCAGGCAATTGCCCAGGTAAAGGCAACGTGATTATACATAGAAGATATTAACTGTGTACTCAGTGAATACAGTATTTCCTGGCTCTTGAGGACAAGGCAGGCAGACTGCTGAAGTCCAATATGGCTCACTTCACTCCACCATCTGTCACCTTAGATGAGTGTCACCCCCTCCTCTCTAGTTTTTAGTTTCCTCGTTAAAAGGAAACAGTTGGTCTAAAATGCTTCCCAGCTCTGATAATTTGTGCATCTATGATTTCACTGTGGTTAGAAGTCTGGGGAAGGAGGAGGCTCAGAGGTGTCAAAGGCCAGAGGTTGGCTACCAACCTCCTTTTGCCAAGCCCAGCCTTGGCAAAGATAGCCGGCGAGAGCAAAGCAAAACAAAAGCAAGTCAGGAGATGCCATCTGCTTGCCGGCCTGCACCCAGAACCAGCATGTGGCAGGGAGGGAGGCTCCGTGGGCACTACTGAGCACACCGCCACCCACTCCCAGGCTACAGGCACTGGTGCCAAGCACCCCTGCGACGGGTGGATGGAATGTTCAGAAATTCACGACTGCAGGAGGGAGGCTGAGTCTCAGAACAAACAAAGCCTTGGGCGAGTCAACGCATCTCACCTACTTTGGGGTGCAACAATTCTTTTGAAAGTCAAGGTATCTAGCCCCTGATTCTGTTGGTCTACAATTCTGTGCCACTCTGAATGACATCTTCATTTTTTCCCAGTTAATGCTACCAAGATGCAAAGGGCCAGAAATTCACCCCAGGTCAAGAGCATGAGACATGCAAATTTATCCAAAGAATTGGCCCTAAGCCAGGCATGGTGGCACATGTGTGTAATTCCAGAACGGGAGGCTGAGGCAGGAAGATTGCTGGGCGTTCAAGGCCAGTCTTAGCTACGTAGTGAGTTCAAGCCCAGGCTGAATTACAGAGCAAGACACTCTAAAAAACAAAACACACAACAACAAAAACCAAAGAAGTAGCCCTGAAATCTCACCCTGAGACATAGAAGGGATTTGCTTTGATGACATGATGACATGGCTCCACGCATAGCTCAGCTAACTGACAAGTGAATTTCCACAATGTGCACTTACAGAATGCCTACTGTATGCATACTCTGAAGAGGTACTGGTCACCTCAGTTGTCCAAGGTCTGAGTATGAGGCAGTAGACTTTATTGGAGAAGATAGTCCGCTGAATTTGGAGGGAGCCAGGCTGGGTTGTAATCCTGGCTCTATCCTCCATTAGCACCATTAGCAAAACTCTTAACCACGACTCAGTCTGAAAATGGGACTAACACCTATCTCATAGAATCACTGTGGAAATTAAATCATTAATGTGTCTAAAGTATTTATCGCAGTGCCCACTGAATAGGAAGGCCCTAAACGATGACGTAGCTGTTGATGATGGCATGGTAAGGATGGTCACAGTGCCCCCCTGACGCAATCCTGCACCAGACCCAGGATGCTTTCCCTGACTATCCAGCTCCTATCAGCCAACACCAGATGGAGAATGATCCATCTGGTTCTGGGTTCGAGAACCTAAGCTAGTATTGCTCCTGGCCCTTAGACCAGGAAGTGTGAGTGGCTCACCAGCCAACAAAGAAGCAAGTGCTTTCAGACATCTGCTCACAGCCAAGAAAGATGAGGAACAGACAAGTGGGACTCGGAAAGGCAGTCCCAGCGTGGCAGAAGCAGTTCTGCTGAAAACCCAGGGTGGGAGGGCCCACCTGGGAGGGCCAGGCTCCTTAGTTCCTATCCTGGGCCAACTCCCAAGGCTTTCCCTTCCCATCCATAATTGCCAAAAAGCAATTCATAGGCTGTGGGAGCCAGGGCTATAAATTGAAAGCCCAGGGCTATGTCCCTACCGTGGAGGAGCCCAGAGGGAACGAGGTTGCAGATCGTGGCCATCAGCGTATGTCTGGTTGTTTCAACTCCTTTGGCGACCTGAGGTACCAGGAAAAGCCCCTGGGCCTGGGATGCAAGAGCGCCCACCCCACCCCTACTACCAGGTGGCCATCTGCTTCCAGAGGCAGTGAAGCCAGTGGGGCCGGCCTTGGGCTAGCCCAGGCCTCTCAAGAAGGGGAATGCAGACAGGCAGTGAGGCTCAAGAAAACACTGCAGGCACCAGGGTCCAGAGGGTGGAACGCAGTGTTCCCACAGCCAGCTATGCAGGGAACGTAGCAGATGGGTCTGCCCAACTCCAGGGAAACATTTGCTTCCTTGTCTCACACCGACTTACTGGAGAGGATGAGGAGGAGAGACAAAGAGAAGGTCGGGGAAGGGCAGGGAGCTAAGCCAGGAAGCAGAGCAGAAATTTCCTGAGATCCTTCCAGAGAGCAGGTGGCAACCAAATGCCAACACTGAACGGGCCCTTCTAGGACACTGAATCCAATTCTCCTTTTTACAGATCAGGAAATTTTAGAGAAGTCAGTACCATGCCACAGAAACGGGCTGTAGTGTCAGGAAGCTGCGCACTGACCCCTCAGTAGCTGTGTGATTTAGTGCAAGTTTCTTAACCCCTCTGAGCCTCGGATTTTTCTTTGCTAAAATGGGGAATCTGTCATCAACTCCACAGAACATTTAGCACTCTGGTCAGCACGCAGCAAAGACTTAATAAACATTAGCATCCAATTCACAAGGTCACACAGGGGCTAAGGACAGAGCTAGAACCAGAATCCAGATGCCCCCAACTCAACTCTCCAACCCAATGAGTTATGCCACATTCCTCATTCCAGCTACAGTGAAAAGTCAAAGAAAAGACACGCCTGGGATGAGCCACTGAGGGTGGGGAGGAAGGGATGATGTGATGTTAGCAGGGATTTTCTCATAAGCAAGCTCAGGAATGCATTACCAAGGGTTCCATTTTGGGAGCTTATTTAAGTGTGTGCCTGGGGTGGATTAAAGGCTGGGAATGAACTAAATGTCATCTCGATGACCTGCTCCACCCACAGATGGTAGAATTCAATTTATCAGAGGCAGAGCTGATTATACCACTCCCAAACCCCTCAAAAAATGGGAAATGAATATGCATTCTTTCACTCAACCAACATTTACAGAGCATATGATATGCCCAGAGAAACAGGTTTTCTTGTTAACATTTTGCCTATGAGGAAAAGAAGGTTCCAAAATAATAAATGAAGAAAATTTCACATAGCTAGAAAGTGACAAAACCAAGATTCCAAACCATCTCTGTTTGCTCTGCACTCTGGGCCATTCTGCATTTCATCTTTTGAGAGAGAAAGAGTAAGATGGTTTCCCTCAGACCAGTGGGATGTGTGGACAGAAGGGCCTTAGAACTACCCAGCTTGCCCCCTCCTGGTGGTAGAGTAGCTCCTGGAAGCTGCCTTCTGACCTCATTCCAGGGGCTTCCCAGGAGCCTGGGGGTCATCTGGCCATGGGTAGGAACCTCTCCAGCATCAGACCTCTCCAAAGGACAGGGCCTCCAGGCTGCCTCCCAATATCCCCTGCCCAGGAGCTCTGCGGGTGTTCCCAGCCCAGCCTGCAGCAAGGACAGACAGGCAAGCAAGTCTGTCTGGAGCCTGGGAGGTACACACAGGCCCTGTCTCAGGGTGAAGATGGGTTCCTTGCTGTCAGGAGCCACCATTCTTTAGGGGAGAGGTAAACTCCTCTCCCTAGAGAGCTCCCAGGATGGTAGAGTGATAGAAGAGTTACTGTTTCTGTTCTCAGGAAGCTCTCAGCCTGATGGGGAGACATGAGCAGAAGAAAGTAAATTCAGTAATAATAATAGAGCCAATATTTATTGAGTGCCAAGCAAATTATAAATATGATCTCATTTAATGTATACAACAAGCCTGTGAGACAGATCCTATTTTTATCATTATTAAACAGATAAATGCATAAATGGAGGCACAGATGTAAAGTCACTTACGCAAGATCACAAACCTAGGAAGTGTTAATATTAGGATTAAAACCCAAGAGGTATGGCTCAAGGGTCTCTCAAGTAAAAGAGAAAGACACAGGGATCTCCTGCGCAGTTCTGGACAGTCCAGGGATGCTCTGGTGTCTGGTACACTCCAGGTGAACAGTGAGAGTTTGATGGCTGGGGAGCACGGTGTCTCAGGTCTTGCTGAGAGCTCAGGGCCCCGGGATCAAGTTCACCTGCACAGAAAGCAGGTGCTGAGGTCAGGCTGGGGAGCCAGGAGTGAGGGCAGTGGCGTGGGACTCCAGAGAAAGACAGCCAGGAGCGCTTGTGTGGACATGGATTGTGCACCTAAGGAAAGCCAGTGAGTGCCAAGGAGAGAGCTCACTGGAACCAACCCTCAAACCCGAGGGACACAATGGGAGGGACCTAGGACACATTAATGGTAGCCTTTCCATGGGAGGCTCCTGAGCACCAAGACTGGGTGCCACTGCAGGTGGGGGGCTGGAGGAAGTGCGCAGCTGGTCAGTGGCCCACAACTCAGCCCTGTGTCCAGCAAGGCACTGGGCACAATTCTCTGTGTCATCCTCTCAACTGCCCTAACTAGCTGACTGTGGAAATGACGTACAGAACATGAGTTGCATTTTGCAGAAGACAGAGCTAAGTCTCTGCTCCTAGCTTTACAGTTTCCCAGCCACCTAACCCTCTTGAGCTCTGGGCATTCATCTGCCAGTAGCAACAATGATCGTCACCACATGGAGTTGTAGCGAGAAGTAAATGAGATGCAGTTTCTGTAGCATTGAACATACAGCCTTAATTTTCCTTAGCTCAATAAGCAATGGTCCTTGGGTTATACAGAAGTTTATATTTCCAAATATTTAGGGATTTTCCTGAAATTTATTAATTATCAATTTCTAATTGCATTCCATTGTGGTCAGAACACATGCTCTTTATTGTCACTATTTTTAAATTTATTGAGACTTGTTTTACAGCCCCGCATATGATCTTAGGGAATATTCAAGTGTACTTGAAAAAAATGAGTATTCTGTCACTGTTGGGTGCAATATCCCGCAAATATCAATTAGCAAAATCGATTGAAACAGTTAGATCTTCTATTTCCAAACTGACTTCATCTATTTGTTCCACAAATTACTAGAATCCATGAATTATCTCTTCCATGAATGACATGAATATCAGAGGCAATTAAGGTCTTTAAAATTTTGGATTTGTCTATATCTCCTTCCAATTTTATCACTTTTTGTTTCATAGGTTTTAAAAGTCTATTAGATATAGGATTAACATGATAAATTGACCTCTTTATCATTATGTAATGTGCTTCATTGTTCATGGTAATAGTCCTCATTCTGAATTCTACATTTTCTGATATTAATATAGCCACTCCAGATTTCTTATGATTAATGTTTATATTATATATATTTTCCATTCTTTCATTCTCAACCTAACTGTGCTTTTAAGTGTCAAGTTAGTTTCTTGTAGACAGCCTACAGTTGAATCTTGCTTCTTAAAATCTAGTCTATTTATATCTAATACAGTGACATAATACAAATCTATATGTTAGGATTAAATCTTCCATCTTGCAAATTGTATCCAGTTTGTCCCACCATTTCTTTGTTATTTTTGTTTCTTTTTTCTTCTTCAAGATTATAGCCATTTTTAAATATTCCAATTTATTTGTTGTATGGGCTTATTAGCTATATTTTATGTTGATTTTTTTAGTATTTCCTCTAGTGTAAACACTACACATCTTTAAAATATCACAGCCTATCTTCAAATATTATACCATTTCACATATAATATGAGGAACTTACAACAGTATACTTCTATGTCCTATCTCTCATTCTTTGTCCTACTGTGGTCATACATTTTTCTTCTAAGTTATAGACTTAATAATTCATTATTATTTTCATTCTAAATAAGCAAATGTCTTTTAAAGAAATTTTAAAGTGAAGGAAGCGTTGCTTCATATTTAGCCATGTTTTCCACTTCTGGTATTCTTCTAGTCCTTTAAGTACATGTAAGTTTCCATCTTGTATCATCTTTCTTCTTCCTAAAAAACTTCCTTTAACATTTCTTGTAGTAAAGATCAGTTAGTGATTACTCCTTCCCATTTCTCTTTGTCTGAAAAAAGTTTTTATTTCATCTTTATTCTTGAAAGCTATTTTCACTGGATATAGAATTATTGGTTGACAATTGTCTTTCAGCACTTTCAAGATATTGTCCCATTGTCTTCTAGCCTTCATAATTTCTGACAAGAAATCAGCAGTTGTCTCTTACGTTTGTTCCTCTATACATAATATTCATCTTTTTCTTTGGCTGCTTTAATTTTTTTCTCTTTATCACTAGTTTTCAACAATTTGATTATGATATACCTTGGTGTGGTTTTCTTTGTGTTTATCCTTTTGGGGGCTTCCTGAACAATTTAGATCTATGAAGTTATAGTTTTCATCAAACTTGGAAAATTTGTAGACATTATGTTTTCTTATATTTTTCTGCCCCTTTCTGGGTCTTAAATTACAGGTATGTTAGTCTATTTAGTGTGAGACTATCCAACAGAACACTGGAGCTCTTTTTGGTTTAGTTCCTTTTTTTTTTCCCTCTTTAATTTAGGAGTTTATACTGCTTTGTGTTTATATTCAATAAACACTTTTTTCCTGCAGTGTCTAATCCATTATTAATCTGTTTGTGTCCTCTCAAAATTCAAATGCTGAATTCTTACCTTCAGTAAAATGTTATCTTCAAATGGGCCTTTGGGAGCCAATTAGACCATGAGGGTGGAGCCCTGCCTGGCTTAATGGAACCAGCACCCTTAGAAGAAATGACACTAGAGAACTTGAGATTCCTGCTCTCTGTCTCCATCTGTCTGTCTGCCTCTCCCCCCCCTCTCCTCTCTCTCTCTCTCTCTCTCTCTCTCTCTCTCTCCTCTCTCTCTCTCTCCATGCTCACATACCTGTGAGCAAGAAGATAGACATCTACAGGCCAGGAAGAGAACCCTCACCCAGAATCTGGCCATGCTGCTATTCTGTTCTCAAACCTCCAGCCTCCAGAACTGTGAGGAAATAAGTCTGTTATTTAAGCCATTTAGTCTATGGTATTTTGTTATGGCAGCCCAAGCAGACGAATACATACCACAATCTAGTGAAATTTTGATTCCCTGTTATATCTTCCATTTATCACTTCATTATCTCATGTTTCTCTTTTAAACTTCAAGCAGCTTGTAAGAGCCATCTCAAAAATCCTGATGCTAATTCTATCACTGTTATCATTTCTGGATCTATTTTAATTAACTGATTTTTCTCCTGATTATAGGCTGAATTCTGTCTCCCACCCCCACTGCCTTGTTATATGCTATTTTTTTTTTTTTGAGACAAGGTCTGGCTATGCAGAAGGCTGGCCTCGAACTTACTATATAGCCCAGGCTGGCCTCGAACTTGCAGCTATCCTCCTGCCTCAGCCTCCCAAGTGCTGGGATTACAGGAGTGCGTCACCACGCCCAGCTTATATGCTATTTTTTGATGGGACGACTGTCATTGTTAATTTTACATAACCGAGTGTTCGATTTTATTATAATCCTTTAAAGAGTGTTGTATTTTGTTTTGGCAGGCAGTTAATTTGATGCTTTCGAGGTTTTGAGGTTTGTTTTCAATTTTTTCTGTTGGGTTTTTTTTTCCTTTCTTTTTTGATTTTTTTATTTACTTATTTTTTGGCAATGCTGGGAATCAAACCCAGGGCCTCAACTCTACCACTGAGTTATATTCCCAGCCCTGTTTTTAAACTTTCAAAAGCATATGTGGAGTAATTTTTACTTTATCACTAAGTTGTGAGCCTTTTGTGACCACTATTAAATGTCCCATGTCTTCAAAGAGGCCTCTCATTCAGACTAACAGGAACTGAAAAAATTCCTGGCCCTATGTAAGTATAGGAATTACTGAGATGTATTGTGGAACCTGTTGAATGATTGGATATAGATGGATAAGAGATGAAGATAAATTATTGGATGGATCATGGCATCAGTCAGCAATAAAAAATTCTGTGGTGAAAAAGAAAGAGAAATGATTCCACACCAAATATATTTCATTTTAGGGGCCTGAAAGACATGTAAGTGGAGATATCTACCAAAACTTTGGATATGTGATTTGCAACTCAAGGAAGAGATCGCAGCCAGAGTACCGAATTGGGAGTAATCAATAAATAACTTTGAAGAGCAGCTAACATTCTCTGAGCATTTATACACAGCAGTTGAAACCCAGAGGAGGGAATGAGATTGCCAAGGGAGATTACAGAATAGATGACTAAGAATAGAAAAATCCTCTTAAAGATGGGTAAAGGTGGCACTCATGAAGAGAAAGAAGAGAAGAATGTAGAAGAAAGAAAAAAAGAGAAGAGAAATGGTGAGAAAAATCAGAGAAGAACCTGGAGACAGAGGCATCATGGAAGCTAAGGGAGAAGAGTTTCAAGGAGGCCATGGTCCACACTGCCAGATGATCCAGAACAATCATGTAAGATTAAAATGGAGAAATATCTTCCCAGGTTAGCACCTGCTGAGGATCTGTAGTAGTCTTGGACATAGGAAGCAGGTTTAGTGGCCCAGGAAAGGTGGAAGTCAATGAGAAGACAAGCAGATGGGAGGTAGGAAATGGAAAAATGTGTAAACTCCTTCTTATAGAAAGTTAGGAAGGTTAGTGATAGAGCCATAGCCAAGGAGGCTACCTGGAAAAGAGAGAACTTTATTTTTTTTTTTTTAGATGGAAGAGACTTTGGCATATTTGTGGACTCAGAGGAAAGGCTCCCTCAGAGGAGGCGGGCAGTTGAGAAGACCAAGTCCAGAGTCCTCAAAAGAGAAAATAGTAATGGAACCAATAGCACTGAGAGAGTTCCCCAAGTCTACAGTTAACAGGTGGCAAAGTTACTTACCACAGGCAGGGAAGACATTATTCCCAATTCCATTCCCATTTTACAGGCAGAAAAAGGAAGCCCAGAGGAAATGCCTCAAACCACACAGCTCGGGACTTGGTGGAAGAGATCCTATCCCAATTCCTGACCACCTGACTTTCTGTCTCTGAAGAGTCCCATTGTAACAGTGTCAACCACTCCTACAGAAACCTAGGAAAGGTTGGATGTCTGAGTTCCAGAGAAGGGAATGCAAGGGAGGGTCTCAGGGCACATTCTAGAAAGGGGTGGCTGTCAGGAGAAGGATTGGGGAAGAGAGGGCAGAGCCAGGAAGAAAGCAAAGACATCTCCACCCAGGCAGCAGCTGCTCCCAAATATGTCACAACTTGTCAAAGAGGCAGAAATAGAAGCAGTCCAGGGAGTGGAAGGGGGTAGAGTGGCACGCTATACTTTCTGAACCCACAGAAAGGGTGGGCCAGGGAGTGACAGGGAGGGGAGGGGGACAGGTGAGAGGTCCAAGTCCAGGGGCTAGCAAGTTCTGGATGGGCTGAAATGGGTTCAGAGAACCATCTGGTTGCCTTTCAGCGAGGTTGAGTATAGGAACAGAAGTAGGAATGGGACATAATATCTCAGGAAAACCTGCCCTCTCTGATCTTTCTGTCTCTTCTCCAGGCCAGAGCTAAGCCTGCTTCAAACAGCCCTTGAAACAGTCCTCTAGCTAAAGGTGTAGCTGAGTAGTAGAGCACTTTCCTAACATGCACAAGGCCCTGGGTTGACCCCCAATGCTGCAAAAACAAAACAAAACAAAACAAAAAACACAACAACCCTCAAAATAGTCCTAACCCCAGCCCCATGAGCTCATCTGCCAGACCCATATGCTGAGTCACGAATAAAAGGGCTGTTTGGCTCTTTAGCCCAGCATCTAGTTTACAGACAAGCAAACTGAGAACCAGAGAGGAGACACGGCATTTCCCTTAGTTTCCTGGCATGATTTTCCGAACCTAAAGCTGAAGGCCATGTTCTCACAAGGACCTGGGATACTCATAACCCTCATCCATATTTCTCCACTAGATCCAGGTCCACTGGCTCATACGCTCTGATGAGCCCTGTGCTGGTTATTTTTAAAACCAGTTCTTTGCTTTTCTCTACCAGTCACCTCTCCTTGACCCCCACGCTCCTTGGACCCAAACTCTTCCGCCTCCAGGCCCCACATTCCCCCACCCCAAAGCCTGAGATTCTTGAAGGATGATCCCAGCTCTGAGCTCCAGATGCCAGGCAGGGATGGGATTTCCCAGTGGTTATTTGATGCTCAGTCTCCAATGGAAACAATGTGGCCCAGAGGCCTGAGGTCCTCCCCTCTCCCTACCTCTCAGCCCTGGTCCCACCTGCCTTCAAATCTCTCCTCCTGTCCCAAGCCCTCAGTCTCCCCCAGCCTCTCCTGTGTCTCCTTTTCCTCTCTCCATCACCACTTCTTCAGATGTCTCCTTGAACTTGCCATTAAAACTCTCAGTCACCTGTCTGCCTGTCTGTGGCCCCAATGCCCACCTGAAAGCACATAGCCACTTGCTGGGCCCTTTCTCACTTGCCAACCTCAAAGAGGGACAGAGGGCACCTGGGTTCAGCCTCAAAGTCTAAGCTCAGGCTGCCCAAGAGCAGAGATCCTTCCCACTTGTGACACTTCTCTGCACTCTTGGGAAAGTCATGTCCCTTCTCTGGGCCTGTTTCCCGTGTGTAGGAGGAGGGTGAACTAACTGATCCTAGATGTCCTTGCAGCTCTGACATCCTAGGATGCTATGATCTGTTCTCACCCTGCGGCAAAACTACTGCCTCACAAGTAATCAAGGCTGGTTTGCATGTCATGTTTATGCATGTATGTCCTATTGAAATGCACACCCAGCCCCCACCTAATCCCCATCAATAATACTCAGACTCAGCCCAGGAAAATGAAAGTTGGATCCTGTTTAAAGAAGTCACAGGCTTCCTCCTTTCTAGGCCCTCTTCTCCCAAGCACTGACACTGCAGGATGGGAACCTTGCTTTGATTTTAGCCAAGCTACCTGGCAGTCCAGGTTAGCCCACCTACAAGGTCTGCGGAGACTAGAAGAAACTGGATGTCAGACAGCCATGACTGAGTGTGCAGCGAAAGGGAAGGAAGGAGCCGCAGCAGGTGAAGGGGATTTCTGAAATCCAATGCTACCATGCAAATGAGATCAACCCAACATACAAATAGACAGAATCAAGTTGAGATGGGGGGGATTAGCCTTGCCCTAGAGCCCCAGCAGGGGACAAGGGCTTCCTCTGGAAAGAGCAGGACTACTGGAGGAGGAGGCTAGAATCGGACAGGGGGCCCTATGTGCCCAGTCGGCAGGGGTGGGGATTAGGGCTGGACGCCCTGCTGTCAGGTTAGAGCTGATGGATCGCCGCTGGTGGCGGAGCACAAAGGCTGTTCTGTGCTTGGCACCAATGTGTTCCCATCCATCAGAGAGCAGCCTGTGGGGGTGGAGGGGTGTGCAAGTGAGGAAGACCAAGCACCTCCACAGCTTAGCTGAGAGCAGAACAAGGTGGGTCGAGGGACAATCCCCCCATCAGGGTTTTGAGAGATGAGACACCTGGATCGCCCTATAGTGTCAGTCCTGGGAGTGTCTGGGCCCCGCAGTGGGCCTTGACATGGTCCCTGGGCCACCTTACTCAGACATACGCAAACACGTCTACAAATGGATCCACAGAGACCCAGACACACAGGGTCACCCTAACCTGCCTGCCATGCCCTCGTGTTGGGTTAGAGGCAAATATCATGCAGACACAAGGCCAAAGGCACACCCAGCACAGCTTCCTGCAGAAAAGGCTGGCGGTCTATTCACTGCTCTTCCCTTCGTCTGGTTCCGGGCCAACACAGAGTAGGTCCTCAATAACTAGCTGTTGAGCAGAGGCAGGAGGGAATGAATCAGTTCCTTCTCTGGACTATTTGGGCACTTTTCCCATGCTGCTCTTTTGTTACCTAAAACTTCCTACCATGAGTGGGTGATTTTGTGTGCTCATCTCCCTCACTCAACTATGATCAGAAACGTGACTGTGACATGTGTCCTAGTCACATCAGTGACCTTGGTACCCAGCACACACATGGTGCTCAATACACGTCTCTTGACTGAGAGAATAAATACATCTCCACACATGGAGGGCGAGATAGGTTCTCCCTCCCATGGTCCCCTGGAGGAAATGGGTCAGCCCATTGGAGCTGTATGAGACATCCCCCCTAGGAAGATATGGGGGTGGAAATGGGTCTCATATTTATTGGGTGTTTCCATGTGCCAGGTGCCCTTTCACTTACTACACCACACCCACACCCACACCCACACACACACACACACACACACACACACACACCATCTTTTGCCAGCCTGAAACATCCATCCTTTCCCATTCCAATCCACCTTCCTGCCTCTGAGACCTGCATCATCTCACTCCTGGATTACTCTCACAGTGGCCCACGAGGCCACTCTGCCTCAGTTTCCAAGTCCTCCCATGCCCAGTTGGGATCACTCCCATCTTTTCAGCCTTGTCTCCAAGGCTAATCAGATTCCACCCTGAGCTCCACACAAAGTGGTCTACCCAATGCCCCCTTCCCCTCCTCCCTTCTTCTCGTCCAAATCCTGCCCATTCTCGGAGACTGGCCCAGTGCACTCCTCCTCCCTAAGCTCTCCACAGAGGCTCCAGCCTTCAGCAGTTCTAACAAACTCCTACAACACACTTTTAACAAACCCACTTGTTTGCAAGTTCTCACAGTCCCCTTGCCTACTGCAGAACTTACACGGCTCCACCTATTCTTGTGTAACCAATCGTGCAAGGAAGGTTCTGTGTCCCAGCTCATCTGCTAGACAGCAAGGTCCTGGGAGCCAGCACAGACAGAACAAGCCCATTCTGCCTCCATTTTAGGGAAAGAAGACACATTGTTTACTCAGATCACACCCCAAAAGGATGAACGATACCATTTCTGGGTTGCCATAGTAGTTCTGACGTCACTCTTTTCTCAGGGATTGTGGGATTAGACTGTAAACCAAAGCAAGGTTATTTGGTTTTTTGTTTTGTTTTTCATTTTGGAGGTGGGGTGTGTTGGAAATAAAGAGTTGTCATCAGTCCAGCTGGTCCAGGTCTGATACAGGTTTAGAAGCTGCAGTTCTACGCTGCACTTTCTAGCACCCTGGGAAAAGACCTCACTGCTCCCCCCAATTTGCCTAAAGTTATCGTCCAGCTACATGCCCTCCTAGCCCCTGTCCTACCCCAAAAGGACACTGGCATTTTCCTGGCTCCTTACTGTGGATAAGAGGAGGGAAAGCCAGTCCTTCAAATTCCATGCAGATCTCAGCTCGCCTATGAAGCAGGTCCTCCTTGAGTCTTCCTCAAGAGTCTATTTCCTCTTATTTTCTTTGGAACAGGTTTCATCAGTCTCCTCTCCCACAGGAACAGGGCTAGCAGGATGGATCAGACTTAGTCTACAGAGCCCTAGATTTAAAAAAGAAAAGAAAAAAAAAAGGCCTGAGACACAAGACTACATGGTTGCAGCTTAAAGCCCAGGATTTCTGAAACTGGGCATCGGCAGAACAAGCTATCTTCGGAGGTCAGCAGAAGCTGGACAATGGCAACCGGGGAAGGGGATTCAGGCATCAGGGTGGGTCAAACAAGGTGACCGTTGTGGTATGCCACATAATAAATGGAGGGTGGGGGGTCCAGCCTTCACCCCTAAAAGGCCCAGCCCTGATTGAACTCTGTCCACTGCTGATAGCCGAAGCCTGCCCACTACTTTGGGGGGATTTGGTCCTTTCAGACCCTGAGGCCTCCACCAAGAGGTGACCATGGATTGAGCCACCTGAAGATTAGATAGTCCCTCCTGACATTTGAGACCTGCATGATGAGTGTGAAACCAATAACTCAGACAAGAAGGGGCAGAGGAGCCAGCCAGGTATCCAGAAGAGGAAAAGTGTGAACTGAGTTTGAAGGGCCCTGGTTCCTGACCTTTCCCACCCCCATCCATTGCAAGGAGTCAGGAAGATTCTGGTGGCCTAACAGGGCAGGAAACAGAGAAGAGGAGACAACACAGGATGGCAGATAAATGAATGACAGAGGGCTTAATTGCACTTGACCTTGCCACTAGGGAAGACGGCACTGTGTGGGCTGTAAATTCCAATCCCTACTCTGACCCTGACTAACTGTATTAAAGAGAAAACCTCCCTCTGCCCCTAATTTTTAAAAATCCTCTAAAAGAATATATAAGATCAAAGCTGCTTTGGAAACTCCGAAGTTGAATCCATTTGTGCCTCTGAATTTCAGTCCTTCTTAACCCTGGAGACCCACACATGCCCTGAATTTGGAGCATCCCATTCTTTGGAGAGGGAGGTCTATGGGACTGAGGTTAAGGTGCTGTCAGGAAGCAAGGAGACAGGCTGCCTCTTAAGGCCCCTTCTAGTTTAAGCCGACCCCTTCCATGTTCCTTCCTCCCCCAGCACCCATCCTGCTGCTTTGGGACTAGCATGGAGGCAGCAGGCCTGTGCCCGCCTGACCAGGAGTAATTGAAAGGAGCAGATGAGAGGGAGAATGTGTCCTCCCCCACCTCCCCTGCTCCACAGGGGCTGCCCAGAAATGAAAACTAATCAAATTACACCCGCCGGCCTCCCGACCCGTGCACAGGAACCACCCGGGCCGGGCCGGGGCAGGCTGACTGGGTGGGGTGGGGGACGTGGGGAGAGGGAAGGGGAATCACATCTAATCCACTGTAAACGTCTTGATGTGCAGCAACAGCTTAGAGGGGGGCTCAGGTTTCTGTGGCGTTGGCTATATTTATCTCTGGTTCCATGCCAGCAGGGAGGGTTTAAATGGCACCCAGCAGTTGGCGTGAGGGGCTGCAGGAGCTTGGGGGCCAGTGGCAGGAACAAGTCTCTTCCGACCCCATGGAGCTGTATGAGACATCCCCCTACTTCTACCAGGAGCCCCGCTTCTATGATGGGGAAAACTACCTGCCTGTCCACCTCCAGAGCTTTGAGCCACCGAGCTATGAGCGAACTGAGCTCAGCCTGAGCCCCGAGACCCGAGGACCCCTGGAAGACAAGGGGCTGGGGACTCCCGAGCACTGTCCGGGCCAGTGCCTGCCGTGGGCATGCAAAGTGTGTAAGAGGAAGTCAGTGTCCGTGGACCGGCGGAGGGCGGCCACACTGAGGGAGAAGCGGAGGCTCAAGAAGGTGAACGAGGCCTTTGAGGCTCTGAAGAGGAGCACTCTGCTCAACCCCAACCAGCGGCTGCCCAAGGTGGAGATTCTGCGCAGTGCCATCCAGTACATTGAGCGCCTGCAGGCCCTGCTCAGCTCCCTCAACCAGGAGGAGCGCGACCTGCGCTACAGAGGCGGGGGCGGGCCGCAGCCTGCGGTAAGTGGCTCTTCCCCTGCTCCGGGGGCAGGGCCCGGGGGAGGCCCCTGAATACCCCGGGATGCCAGGAAGGGGCTCATCAGAGGGTTGGAGCAGGTGCCAGGCAGGCCCTTGGGGGTCTGCAGGACCCCTTCCTTTGTCAAAGGTGGCTCTCCTGGTGACCACCTGTGCCCCATGCTCTTTGCAGATAAGATAAGGGCAGCGGGCAGAGGAGATGGGAGTGGGGGCTGGCACAGGACCGCAGGAGTCCAGGAGCAAGTCCTCAGCCTGAATGAGAGTGAGGGTTGACTGATCTCCATGGCGATGTTACACCCTAACTGGCCAAGCCAAGTACATGCCAAAGAACACCCCCTCACCCCTGGGTGTGGCTAAGCAGACAAAACCCACCCAGTCTCATTAGCGCTCCAGTAGGCCTGCTCAGAAGTCACACTAGTTGGGTCACTGTGCTTAGCCACCCTCATCTTCGGGGTCAGGAAAGCCAGATCCCTTTAAGCTGATGTCCTGTGAAGGTAGAACAATCCTCTAGGATGGAAGCCGGGAAGACCCAGAGGCAGGGCCAGAGGTGTGAACATTCCAGGGTGGGGGGCACCCGGAGCTGTGGCCCACCCTCCAAGCCCATTGCAGCTCTGCCGGCTGGGGCAAGGAAGAGGCACATCCAGGGTTGGCTGGACCCTGACCTTGGGCCTTGGCCCTGTTTGCAGGTGCCCAGCGAATGCAGCTCCCACAGCGCCTCCTGCAGTCCCGAGTGGGGCAGCGCATTGGAGTTCAGCCCCAACCCAGGCGGTGAGTGAAGCCTGACCCTGACTTGATCCCTCAGTCCCTCCCTAGGCCGAGTTCTCTCCTTACCTTAATCCCTGCTCCAGGCTTCTTCCTGGGGGCCCTGGAGAAGCTCCAGGAACCAGCTGACTCACGGCCCCAAATGGTGGGCTGGGAGACCCTGTGTCCCCCTGCAGCCTGGACTAAGGAAGGAGAGGTTATAGCCTCTTACAGCAACCCAGCTGGTGCTTGGTGACTGATTTTCTCAGCAAAGAGGAAGCTGTCCCTGCCCCAGGGGTCCCTGGGAATTGCTGACTCAGTGCTGCAAACCTGAGCTCAGCAAAGACAGTTCTGGTCTTTACAAGAACACTATCCTGGCTGTACCCTAGAATTGCTGCTTACAAATCTGAGCTCCACTAAGGAAGTTCAGAGAAGACAAGCACATGACCACATACACACATGTATGTACACATGCAAGCCCACACACACACACACGCACACACACATACACACCACACACACACAGATGGGGAAAGGCAGGGGGCAAGGAGTAGAACTTCTGAGTTTTGCTCACCCAACTGTCCTGGAAATCCTCCATCACCCCAAGGGTCTCAGCCATCCCTTCTTTCCCACCTTCTCCTTACAGATCATCTGCTGGCTGCGGACCCTACTGATGCACACAATCTGCACTCCCTCACCTCCATCGTGGACAGCATCACAGTGGAGGATGTGTCTGTGGCCTTCCCAGATGAAACCATGCCTAACTGAGATTGTCTGCCAGGCTGGGTGTTCGTGTGAGCCCCTAAGCTGGCCATAGATGCCACCACTTCTGCAGCAGGGTCTCCTCTGCTAGGCTATCCAGATGCCAGGAAGATAACTCTGGGTTGCCATAGGCCAGACTATCTCCGTCCTCATTCATATAAGGTTAACGCACCGCTCAGCACAGGAATGGATGCCTTCATTTAGCTGATTCTTTAGACCAGAGGCATCCCCTTTCCAAGGAGATAAAGCTGGGGGCCAGAGCACCCCCTTGTGGATGCCCCTCCCCAGGGGGCAAACTCAGGAGTTTCCTTTTTATCATAACGTAGTCTCTAATTCCAACCTCTAAATGAAGCGATTTGAGAGACAAAGATAGTGTCCTTACTTGGGTAAGTGTGTGCATCTCCTGTTCTGGTCTCTCCCTGATGCCAGTGGCTGGGCTGGGCCTGCCCTGAGTTGAGAGAGAAGAAAGGGAGAGGAACAATCCTCTGTTCCCAAGTCCCTGGGGGGCCAAGCTTTTGCAGTTCGTATTGGGAACCTTCCACTGGTTTTATGTTTTGTTTTGTTTCGTTTTGTTTTGTGTGTTGTTTGTAAAGCTGCCATCTGACCAAGGTCTCCTGTGCTGAAGATGCCAGGGACAGGCAGGGGAAGGGGGCGGGTGTCTTGGGGCGATTTCTTTTCTTAACTAAGCATTGTGTGGTTTTGCCATTATTTTATATATATTTTTTTGCTAACTTATTTGGATTTCCTTTTTTAAAAAATGAATAAAGACTGGTTGCTAGAAGAGTGTCTATGATGATCATGATGGTGTAGAATGAATGACAGCTCTGAGCCTTCCCACTTGAAGGTTCAGATACACTGCAGGGGCAGGACTTCCAAAAATTCCAAGGACTGGCATGAGCGGGCTCCAAAAGTACCACTGGTATCGTCTTGTGACATTCACCAGGCACTGGGGAGCACTGCTCTTTTGACCATTACAATGGAGTCAAAGTGGGCGTGAGACATACATAGCCTGGATGAGACCTGGTTCCACAGAAACCCTAGAGGATAGAGAAGGAGGCCTCCCAAGTACTCCACTGCACATTAATTCACACTGTTCATAGTCTGCTGCATTCCAACTTACCACTCATAGGTCCACTAGCCTCCAGTTCACTGAGCACGCCTAAGCACCCCGTGCACAGCCTGCTGGCAGGGCCAGAGGTGCAGAGCTAGAGTTTGTGGGCTCTCCTCCCTAACTCCTGGCTTTCTCCTGGTTCCACATTACTAGGAGCCCTGCAGAGAAGTGGGAGGCGATAAAACCAGAATGGGGTCAGGTGTTGTCACTCCCTCACAGACCAAATGGCAGGTCCCCTCACCACTCTCCTCCTTCCCTCTATGGCGGAGGGAAGTTCTTGTCCCTGCCTATAGCCCAGAGATGAAGGAGATTCTGCTGGGGAAGATGGTGGGGCTCACGAAGGACCATCTAAGAGAAGCTGGGGTTCTCATCATCTGGGATGCTGTTTTTTAAAGACTGACTTCCTAAGGGGAGAAGGTTGGCGAGGAATTGAGAACAAAGATTTTTGGATGGAGGTTACATAAGGATTAACCAGGGAGTTAACAGGAAGTAGAACTGGAATGGGCCAAGAACACCTCCTAAAAAACTTTATTAATTCTAACTGCTTGGGGCTAAGTTTGTGTAACTTACTGCAAACTGTAAGTTTTAGAATCATTACAGAAGATTTAGAATTCAGAGAATGGCGCATTCCATCCCCCATTCTGTTCTTTGGGGGCCTGGACAACTGACTCGACCCAGTTTCACCAATCAGGAACTAGTCACTGTGCTCTGGGCTCAGGTGGGCTGTCTCCCCACACTGCCCTCTTGACCTTGCTCCGGGGGCATATTAACACCTTGTCCCAGGTCCTCCAGAAATTGTGCCTGAAGAGACTAGGAAGGGAACCTCAGCAATATATCACAGAGCTTGGGTGAGGTTACAGAAGGTTGGGTGTTGCCAGGACCTGCTTGCTCCAGCTAACAGTCAGGGCTAGGCCTACTAGGAATCACAAATCGGCCTGCCTTGCCCCGGTTTGTCAGATTTTCTTCTTTTTGAATTTGCATCACTAAGTTCACAATCCTCCCTCTTAGATGGGCTGGAGAGGAATATCAAGGTCACTGCCATGACTCTTAGCCTTAACTCACTGCCCTTGGGGTAAAGAAGGCAATAGAGTTGGTTGCCATGTCCTGCTTCTAGAGTCTACATTCAGTCCCTTTTTATGCACTGAAAATACTGAAGCACACATTCAAGAATTGGTCTTCTCTCTGCAGATTCATTTCCTCTGCCCCTGGTACTTCCCAGGCTCAGAGGAGGGATACACCCCCACTGTTTTAGCTGTGACCTATCTGTCCCTTGTCCTCCTTACTGGGGGCTAGGGCTGGCCAAGAAGGGTATCAACAATGCTAAGGAGCTGATAGGCTCTGAGGTTGCTGGATCTAGTTTTCAAGCCCACTTTCCTTTGGTTATCCTGTCAACTGGAAACTGAGGTTTATATTCATACTTAGGAAAGAATGACAGTCCTGAGCAGTGGCTACTGGAGTCAACAGGTCCACTGTCAGGTGCACCGTCACCTACTTACTGTGTCACACAGCCTTCAAGTCCCAGGGGAGAAACAATTTGCTGGAAATTGCACAGGTGTGATGGCAAACTTCAACCAAACAGGAGCCCAATCTCATTATTTTCACAGAATAAACAACTCTCATCAAAGCCCAGGGACTTTCTTAAATTAACAAATCCTTAACCTTCACAACAGAATTACAGATAAGACTCTAGTTAATGAATAATGAGGTGGAGTTCTTTAGGGAAATGAGCTTAAATTCCTTCTTCAGAAGAAGCACCTACAATAAATCAACCTGGCTTAATCAAATGTTGCCTAAAATGGACTTTAGGGAATCCACTAGAAAGAAAAGATGAGAATTACCTAAAATCGGCATGCCAATTGTTAGTGTGGAAATAGGAACTTCTTGGAGTGTTTAGATAATTAGTGTGAACTGCAGGATGTTTAAGGTACTATTTGTACACTCTAATAAACACTCTGAAGTATCTAACTTCTCCAGGTAGTTTATTCAGCAGGGTGGAAAAACCTTTCTAAGTCTGCAGGTATAGTAGGTACTTAGACAAACTGTGGAGGGAGGTGGAGGGTGGAAAGAGAGAAGTCCCCTTGATTCTGGCACGTTTCACTGAAAAATGCCATCTGCAGCATGTTGTGTCCCTTAGACTTCTTTGAATTCCTGGTTTCTGGGCTCCAGGCCATGATGTAGAAGCCTCAAGGTGAGCTAAAACTCAGAATGAAGAACAGAAGACCAAGCTAAGCTCCACTCTTAGCCAAGGAAGCTCAGCCCTGACCCAAGAGGGAACCCATATCACCACCTCTTGGCAACTCTGGCTGGGCCTCACCCCTGTGCTCCCTCCCCCACAGGTGACCATCCAGACTCCTTGGCTCTCATTCTGATTAGAACATTCCTGCCCTAAGGAATGTTGGCATGAGGTTCTAGGAAAGAAACCTACATTCGTTTTTTCTTTTCTACTGATGCTGAAGGGAACATGACATTGGGGTCTCATCTCAAGCTCACAATGTCCAACATTAAACACACATTTCTACATAAGCCTGCTCCTTCTGCATCCCCAACCCAGTGCACTCAACACTGGCAGGTCCTGCTTTTCTGGACCCCTTCAGAGAACATTCTTGGGGCCTGCTGGTCACCAAGACTCACTGTTCTACCTCCGATCATAGAGAGGGTGAGAGGAGACCCCAAGAGGCTTGTAGCCACTAGGCCAGCACCTTCCCTCACCTCTGTTTATCCTTCTTGGGCTATGCCTGGGTTGTCTTGTCTTGCTCCTCTCTCTGTCACCTGTGCCTGTGGACTCTGCCATCCTTGCTCCATCAGGCTCAGGGCATTGCTGGCCGTGGGGAGGATACAGGACCCATAATGCACTGTGCTGCATGAATGGGGGTTTGCCATTTAGATGAGCAGGACAAACATGGCCTCATGACAGTTCACAGGAGCCAAGGACCACCTAGATGGTTCAGACAAAGAAGCTGGGGAAAAACCTGTGGAAGGCATGAGTCCATGTAGAGAAGAAGCAAGTTGTACTCTCAAGCACTCCTGGCCCTGGGTCAGGACTTTTAACATACAGGCTCTAGTCAGTTACCGAGAACAAGCCACCAGAGTCAGGCAGAATGAAGCTGGAGAACTACCTCTATCCCTTACAAGCTGTGCGTGATCTTAGCGTTCTAATTTTCTGCTCTATAAAATGGCAATGTTAATATATCACAGGGTTGGGAGGATCAAGTAAATTATACCATTTAGTGTGTGCTATGATCTGAACGTTTGTGTCATGCTGAAACTTAATCCCCAATGCAAAAGCACCAACAGACAGGTCATTAGGAAGTGATTAGGTCACAAGGGCTCCACCCTCATTAATGGGATTAGTGCCTTTATAAAAAGTTGAAAGCCCATTTAGCCTCTCTCGCTTCTGCTTCTTCCACGTGGGAACATCTTGAGAAAAGTACCATTTCCGAGAAGTGGGCCCTCACCAGACACTGAATCTGCTGGTACTCTGATCTTGGACTTAGCCAAGAATAGTGAGCCTCAGAATAGTGAGCAAAACATTTGTTATTTATTAATTACCTTGTCTAAGGTATTTTGTTACAGCAGCAGGAACAGACTAAGGCAAAATGTTTAGAATAGTGTCTGGCACTGTTCTAAGTAACTGTACTTAGTAATTTTCAATTTTTCTTATTTTAAACCTCTTCACAACCCTTTAACGTAAGGTTGATTCATTCACTCAAGTGTGTACACTAGGAATGTAGAGATGAATGAGTCTAACCTGAAAGAGCATCCTCGAAGCCCAGTGTGGGAGACAAAGGAGCTGCCAATAAGCACATGGCATTGGAGTGTGCTGAGAGGGCTCAGGAGCTAAAGGCTGCTGGTTAACCAACTCTGCTGGGGAGGGGGCACCACCTCCTGGCTCCTGCTTGATGTAGGTTTTGAAGGCTGGAAGCCACAGAGGCAAGGAAAGAAGTAGTGCAGCTGCCTTCTGGCGAGGGGGCTGGATGGACCTACTGTTTCTGAGTTAGGCAGACTCTAGACTGACAGGAGGAGAGAGAGACACGAGCCAAGTCACGAACGGCTTCTTATGGCCACCCAGAGGAAGAGCTAGACCTCGATGTTTAGGTGGTGGGGGAGCTGCTGAAATAGTGGACAGTAGTGTGACATGCACAGGAGGATGAGCAGCAGCAACTGTGAGCGCAGTGTAAAAGGGGACAAGCAGAGTAGCCTGGGCAGGGGAGGAGAGACAAAGGAGGAAATCAATCAGGGCCAGCAGCCGGGTTTCTCATCTTTTCATCTTGTCCTCTACTCCCTCGGCACAGGCAACCCAAACACTGTCCACCCCATCAATCCTGTGGTTATATAAGGAAACTGATGGTTATTGACTATGTATTTTCAGAACTCTGATACTTCCTCCCAGAGCCCAGCAGCCCTTGGGACTGTGAAAGAAGCTAGAGGTGTCAGATAAGCTCAAGTTTAAAAAGAAAGAAAGAAAGAAAGGAACAGAGGCCATTTGTATGTTGTCTTAAAACCAGACTGTTTATTGGTACGTACACACCCACACTCACACCCGCACACATACACACACCCGCTCCTGATACACTGAGCCAATACAGTACTGAGAAGGACCTGGGGAGACATGGAGGCTGGCGAGGAGGGCTTGGGTCACTGTGACTCTCCAAACAAAAATATATATCGACTATGAGGCAAGGGGTACACCAAGACAACAGCCACCCATCACTGCTTGCAGTTTTCTCTCCTCTATCCCCTCTCTGCAATCCTTTCCAAGAGCCCTTCATGGATCTGGCTCCCCCAACCTGCTGCCTTCTGACAAGGCCAACCCTGTCAGGGATGGTGTAGGGAGGACAGGCTGGGGCTGACTTTCCCTTGTGGCTAGCCCATGGATAGTCAGTCCCCTGAAGGAGTCAGATGGCCTTCTAGTGCTCAACTCCACCAGTCTTAGGAACCTGAGGTTTCTCCATAACATCAGCATCCATTACCCTGAAATAGGACTCTCTCTCGCTATCCAGTTCATTTTCCACTCACTAATTCTTCCATCTCCATTCCCAGTAGCCACATAGGAAAGGCAGGAAACAAGGAACAAGAGAAGGGCAGGTGGCTGCCTGCCCTAGTCCAGGTGAGAGCCCACCTAGCTACTCCACTGGCGAGCTCTCCTCTACCAGGCAGCAGCACAAGGCTGTAAGACATGGCACAGCTCTATCACTCCTCAGGACAGGCTGCTCTGGACTATGGCCCCACCTGCTAGCCCAGACCTTGCTCAACCCAAATGGATCAGGTCACAAACCAGCTGCTCCAGCCACTTGTAGGACAGCACTGTGCTGGCCCCTCTCCATTAAACATGCCTGATGCTTTCCCTCTCCTTTCTCTTCAAGGCAGCCCAAAGCTCCATCAACCCACCAAACACTTTCAAGTACCTTGTTAAATCAGAGGAATGGGTGAGAAAGAGCGATTTCTTGGGAATAGTAGTCCTAACCGGCACCTGTATCCCTCTAGCCTAGTCCCCACCATGCTGCTAGAAAAAGAGATTAAAATGGTGGAAGCTGGTTGGGCCTCAGGAATTTCTAGAGAAGGCAGCCCCCAGACACCAAAACCTCCATCAAGGCATGGATGATCTGGGGACAAGGAGTGACTGCCTTCATCAACACTGGACTTCCTCAACCAGGGACACAATTCACTGAAGAGGAAGCTTTATTTTCTTCCTGATGGGTCAGAAGAAGGAAATTCACACTGCCTTTTTCCCAAACTTGATTTTGCATATTCAGTCTACCCATAAGGTTTATTCTTATGGGGCTGGGACTAAGGAGGTGAGGCAAAGGAGGACAGCAAGGGAAGGGATGCTGGTGGCAGAGTCAGCAGCACAGTTACATCTGTTCTGCTTCTGGGGCCGACACACCAGAAGGAGCTCCCCCAGGGTTGAGGCTGGTGGCATGGCCACTGCCCTTTGGGCTTCGGGGTACCAGAGGCCATCAGCCCTCCTTCTGGCTTGCCTGTCTACATTTCTCACCAAGCAAGGGCTGAGAGTGTCCCCACCCCTGGCCCATCACCCCTGGCCCAAAGGTCTGGGGTCCTTTCCCTCTGGCTTTTCCTAAACTCATATTTAGGATTCAGCTTAAGCCAGGCTCCAGAATTTCTACTTTAGTCCTTCTCCTGGCCTCACCATCCTGAGAGAGAGAGAATGTGGTGTCCTGCACCTCTTCAGCCCCCAAGCAAGTCGTGGAGGCAGGTGCTGCAAATTGTGGTGATGCTTTAGAGGACAGGTGACTTTGCAAGGGTCAAAACCAACCATCAGACCATCTGGCACAAGGACCAGAGTGGACAGGGACCGTGAGGCAGCATAACTCAAACAGGACAGTCTTAAGTGCCCCTTTCTTGGAAGGACCATCTCTCGGTCCTTAGCCTAGGATCCTGATCCTGGTGGAGGGTGAAGTCCAGACCGGGCTAGGTCCAGGAAAGGCAGGGTGGTATCACACCCACCCTGGGCGGCCCTTTTCTCCCTCCCGGAGGATCCCAAGCATGGGCAACCCGGGAGCCTCCACCACACCGGGAGACTCCAGCCACATCCAGGAGACTTACAAAGGTCACGCGGTGGGAGTCGGGGTAGTGGGATGCCGAGGGGCCGCATGAGTATATTCTGAGATCCAGGGCAACCGGAAAGTCACGGACGAGACTAGGAGCCGTGGGAGGAAGGGGAACGAGCAGGAGAGGTCAGGGCCGCTGGGCCTGTGAAACACGGTGGACGCCAGCCCTGGGGGCCCTGGCTAGTCCCGGAAGGCGGAGAGCATGTGTCCGTAGAGATAGTGGGAGTGAGCTACAAGAGACAAATACAGGCGACGCGGAGTCAGAGTCGGCCCAGGCGGCGCTCTGTACCAGGGTCTGCGGCATGCTCCAAGCGCAAAGCGTCCCGCGCCCCTGAGGCGGGCAGCACGGCCGGGCAGGGCTGGCGCGAGCGGGGCGGGGGCGGCGGGCCGGCCGGCGGCAGAGGCCCGCGTCCCGGGGCCCGGCCACTTACCCCGAGCCGGGGCGCACCCCGTGAGACCCGGGGCGGGCGGGCGGGAGGGTGGGGGGTCAGCAGGAGTAGGTCCGAACCGTGGAGGTCTCCAGTCTCTGCGCCCCCGCCGTCCCGGCTGGCAGCAGTCGGCAGCCGCGGGAGAACACAGAGCGGCGGGTTAGTGCGCGTGTGCGCGCGCGCTCGGCCCGGGACGCCGCCTCAGCGCGGGCCGCAGCCGCCGCCGCCCGGCAGCGCCCCCCGGCCGCCCACCCGCCGCAGCGTTAGCGCAGCCACAGCCGGGGCAGCGCGGGCGCCGGGCCCGAGCCCGTGCGCGACCCGCACACCACTCACCTTCCGGCAGGATCTTCTTGGGCGGCGCGGCGGGGGGCTGCAGGGGCCCCAGGGTGGACACGCGGAAGGCGGCCGGCAGGGTCTCGGCCGAGGCGCCGAGCAGGCCGCCGCCGTGGTGGTCCCGCGGCCGGAAGCGTTTCCTCCAGGAGGGCGCGCGCCGGAACACCTTGTCCTCGCCCTGCAGCGAGGTGCAAGGAGAGCGGGTTGGGAAGGTTTTTTTTTTTTTTTTTTTTTTTTTTTTTGTGGTGCCGGGGATCAAACTCAGGCCCTTGTGCTTGCAAGGCAAGAACTCTAATCACTGAGCTAAATCCCCAGCAAGGAGGGCGGGTTGGGATCGCCGCCCTCTGCCTTCGTTCCGGCCTGGTTCTGGGGCACTGCTCCCTCCTATCCCTTCAGAAGGAAGCGAGCGAGGTCGCGTCCCCTTTCTAGCCCTTAGTTTTTCCCCCTGTAGAATGAACCGGGCTGAAGTGGATGGCTCCCAGGGGGCAGACTGTCCCTACCTGAGGTGAGGGGGAGGTCTGTCTGGTCAGATCTGTCACCCAGCGGCCAAACTCTGCTTCCCTGCTCACCCCAATCTTCTCAAACTGAGCTCGGGGTTCCCAGTGATCTTTCAAGCTATTCCTCTCGGCCTCCCCACGTGATCACCCACCAGTTCCCATATATGCTCTCCTGTCCCTCTGGGGCCTCCATAAGGCCATCACCAGGTATAATGGAAGCCTGTGTCAGAAGTCAGGACATCTGGCTTCCAATCTTGGGTCTGCCATGTTTCTAGCACGTGACCCTAGAAAAGTTAAGTGATCTTTGAGAGTTTTAGTGTCCTCATCTATGAAATGGGGATACACTATCTCCTTTGTATTCTCAGGCTACCTATCCCAATGCGATCAGATCTGACCGTGATGGTTCAGGCAGATGACCAAAGACACGCTCCTCCAAAGAACATGGTAGGTAACCTCCCTCCATCTACCCTTTCACCGATGCCAATCAGGTCTCTAAATAACTTATCTCTGCCAGTAGGCAGACAGGGCCACAACCCTACAGAATATGGAGGCCTCCTTTGTCCCACCCTTTAGAGCCACAGCCACTCTGCTTTGTAGCCATGCCTCCTTCCACCACTGTGTTCTCAAGGGCTCCAGGCTGCAGGCGAGTGGTACCAGCAGGAACAGGGACACTAACGCCCTCCTGGCTCCATACCCATGGGATTTGCTGTTTGTGCCCCGTGGAGGCCAAATCCTCTAATCAATTCCTAGCATCAGGTGCCTCTCTGTCATAGAATCCATCCTAGCAGCATTTTTACATGGACCTAGGAGATCATTTCATTAGTACTGCTTTCCCTTTCCCTTGTCTCCTTACACCCTCCCTCCACACCTTTCCCTTTGTGCTAATCAATCTCTCCCCCCTCTCTAAGGAGCTGGAAACTATGATCTATGATCTTTTTTGCTCTAACCATTGTATCCCCAGCTCCAGAGTAGTGTCTGGGAATACTGCTGACACTCAATCAGTATTTGTTAAATGAATGGAAGGCAGTTAGCTCCCTACACTGGAGTCTCACTCCTCCATTCAGCAGGAACTTGGTCTTCCTTTTACCTAGTCCACAGCCCTTTCCCTCAGTCCCCTCTCCACCTTCAGCCAACCCTCAGGGTTCATTTCTATTCCTGTGCCCAGACAGGCACATGTTCTTCTGCTCCTCTCCTCTCGGGTCCTGATCTTCACATAGAGGGAGAACTGGATGAGGCCTTTCAGAGCCGTGAGGGAAAACAGAAACAGAACTGACAGGAAACCTCGCTGTAAGAAGAGACAGCTCAAGGTATTGATGAAGTGCTAGGTGGCTGGACCAGAGGCCTCCTCCTTAGACCTCCGACTTCTGTCCCCACTGGCCTCTCTCACCAATCTCATCTTATTCCTAGGACATGGCTTTCACTCTAAGCTTCCTGCAAGAAAAACCAGTCCTCTCCAGCTGCTCCCGTCTCGCAGAGATGCATCCCAGAACCCCTACTGGTATCACCCAGACAGTGGTATTGCCCATTTAACTCCATTGCGCCAACCCAAGGCCTGAAGCCTCCCAGGCCAGCCAGCTCCAGGAGCTCTGGGGAGGAACAGGATACAGGGAAGGACGCAGGCATCAGACACAGTCTGCTCCAGACCTGCTCTGCCACACATCAGGGGCAGTACTAATGCACTTCTCTGAGCTACAATTTCCCGGAAAGTGGGGATAATAACCTGCCCATAGGGGTTGGGGATTTTGCTCAAGTGGTAGAGTGTTTGCCTAGCAAGCACAAGGCCCTGAGTTCGATCCCCAGCACCCCCCCAGAAAACCTGCCCATAAATGATTGTGAGCATAAAGTGAAATGTCTGTCACCATTGTGCCACCATGCCTGGGTCATCCCTGGCACAGGGATTCAAGGAGTATTTTATAAGAATGAAGGAGTAATTTTTTTGTATGAGAAAGCACCATGCTAATATATACAGGAATTATTTTTCCAGAAAGCAACAAAGAAAGCTAAGGTCCTAGGTGTGTGGAGATTGAATGGTAGGGTCATTATCACAGGAGCACTGGGAAAATTGAGGTCTCTGAGAGTGGGGACAGCTGAAGGGGTATTAGTTGATCTCCTTGATTGGAATATATATATATGTACATATATCTGTACATACATATATATATAATGCACACATAATATATATATTTTTCTCCAACTTCTGGGTTCCTCTGTGAAGAAAACATGCCTCATCAAATTCTGTATATTCTTGACCATGTCCTTCCTGTCCACTGAGGCAAAGCAATCATTCAACCAAGGTGGTTTTTAGCCCTGTTAAACCCAACTAAGAAACAATGATCTGACTGAAGATGGAGAAGCTAAAAATAAACAGAGTCCGGGCTCTTTTTTAACTTGCTTGGAGCCAAATCAGCTGAGGCAGACCTGAACAGCAAGGGCAAGCAAGGTTGGTGATAGGAAAGTGAGTAGGGAGGAGGCAGGGAAGAGGAGTGGCATGTCCTCAGGAAACCATTGAGCTTAGCAGATGTCCCCGAGGGAGATCTGTGGCTCAGGATTCCCCTTAAACTCAAGGGAAGGCCTAATAAAATCAACAGCAACTCTCACTGGGCAGAATGGAGGCGTGCTGGCTGACAGTACTGAAGAGATGCAGCCTGAGCGATAAAAACCTAGGTACTGTCCCAACGATATGGCCTTTGGGGGAAAAACCTTTGATCCTGTGTGGCAAGGAGTGCCAGGCATGGAGTTGGAAGATGCCAGAAGTGTAACACAGAGGAGCTTTCTGCTTTTATACCACAAAGCAGTTTCACAGAGACATCTCTGCAGCCCACTGCTGCCTGAAGACAAGCCCAGCTAAGCCTGGCCTCCCTTAGGTCAGCCCGCCAGTCATTATCCCAGGAAAGCAGAACTCATGAAATTCAGTGACCAAACCTCTGGGAGCCTTAATTCACGGCCTGGTACTCACATCATCCAGCTTCCGGTCTGTGCCCAAGGCCAACAGGTTATTGAACTCTCTCTCCATCACCTGGCGAGCCTGGAGTCCACAGAGTGAGAGAGGAAAGTCTGCAGTTAATGACCTTTATACTGTCTTCCACCTGTTTCCCGCGGTCCAAGGGTAGATGGGACAGGACTTTGGTGCATTTAGCACACTTGAAACCTTCACCA
Organism: Hystrix cristata; assembly: GCA_004026905.1. Classification (NCBI taxonomy): domain Eukaryota; kingdom Metazoa; phylum Chordata; class Mammalia; order Rodentia; family Hystricidae; genus Hystrix; species Hystrix cristata. The sequence goes on along the minus strand of PVJO010001652.1, from coordinate 62,729 downwards.
CCTTCCTGAGGCTATTCCTTCAAACAAACCTCAGTGTCCTATTAGAAGTGAAACTGTTAACCTCAGAAAGTTAGAAAAAAATGTAATATTTTTAAAAAGTAGGAACAAATGGAGGATAAGCTTTACCTATTGGGGAAACACGCACACGAACACACACACACGCACACACACACGCAATTGTCCATAAGATAAAAATTGTGCCTGCCTGCCTGTAGGATGTGGGATAAAAGCTTGCAGACCGTGAACAAACAAAACTTACTTGGATTAAATAAATATATTTAAGGGTCTACATCATAAACCTAAATTAGGAAGACCGCTCAATTGTGGCTATTGGTGGCTGTGAGCTACATGGTGCACAAAGGCTTTCACTAGGTTTCCCAGAAATTAATTCATTAAGAAAATTGCCAGAAACAGGAAAATTTTTGAAACTTTCGTCCATCAAATATTTTGACAATTTTAAATGAAGGATTTCATATTGAGTCAGATATCACTTCCCCTAATAGCTAAGCTAATCAGTGAGTGGGTCAGGAAAATACGAAAGATGAGAAAGCAACACAGACGCATCCCTGCTACAATTTACAGGATTATTGCTATCCACAAAAACTGAATGCTTTTTGAGATAGAAAGCAAGAGAAAGAGAAAAGCCCATTTCTGGGTAGAAGATAATAACCATGCAGTTCTATAAGGATAATCTTTATCAGTACTGGGAACATAACATTATTATAAATAACCTGAAAGGAGAAGGGTAATAAATATTCAAGCAGCCAATAACATTGTTCTCTGGGTAAGGAAAGGCTAAGTGGACAGGTATCAGTTTCAAAAACACCTTACAGAGCTGTGTCGGCAGCCAGGAAAGTGGCAAATGAGGGGGAAGCTAGGGCAAGTGCAGAGTGTATCTGGGGGAATCCAAGCTCTTCTCAGAGAAGAGGGGATCTGAGCTGCACATTTTGACTGGTTAGGTCACTGGTTAGGAGGGGTCACTAAGGACACACGGGCCTTGCATGCTGCCACGACCCCGAAGGCCAACACTACGAGACAACACAGCCCTACCCTCCCTCGAGCCAAAACGGGTTTGCTCCCAGAATAGCCTGTGCAGCGCTGGCGCTGAGTTTCAAAAGCAATCTGACAGCTGCAAACAGTCCAGACAAGGGCAGCTAAACCGATCAGGGGACAGAGGTAGGTCTATATGAGGAAAGGCTAAAAGAATTAAGACCACTCTGTCTGGAAGACAAAGGCCCAGGCCCGGGGGCAATAATCAGAGTTTATGAAATTCACAGTTTTCACAAAAGGTGAGAACTGGTCAAATACAAGCATTTTTATCAAATTTAAACTATGAGTAGGAGGCAGTTCCCCCCCAGGGGGAGCCTGATAGGGGCATATTTAGGATAAATAAAATCAGGAAGTACTTTACACAACTGTTAGTACTTTTAGAATCCCATTACCCACAGGAAGTTAGAAAGGCCAAAAATATAAATAGGTTCAAGAGAATTTAGATATATTCTTGGATGACAGCGCCATAATAATTATGAAATGTAATTGAAAAAGATGTCTAATCTTCTGTGCTGTCGACAGGCAGGCAAAGTCCTGGCACAGAGAGGCTCTGGGCTATGCTATCTGGTATATTTAGCTTTCTGGGGCCCAAGGGCCTAGGAGTAGATCCCTAGTGGGGCAAAGAAGATCTGGATGTTCTGGTCAGAGAAGCAGGTTGAGGCCAAGGAATGCTGTCTCAGCTACAAAACAGCGTTCGGAGGAGATGAAGTGGCCACAGCAGTGTGGGGACGAACACAGGTGTCTCTGCATATAAAGGACACACGTGTTTGCTATGGCTTTGGCCATGCACAGGCACCACACCTGGAGGTTTGAGACTACTACAGTGGCCCAGAAAATTCCCTCACCCCTGACGACTCTCTGAGCCTGTACATGTGAGCAAGAAGGAGACTGCCTGGTTAAAGGGTTGCGGACCTGGGTGTTCTGTGTGGGAATCTGGAGGACCAAAGCCAGTGTGTTGTGGTCAAAGTTCTCATCCAGGGCCAGCAGGGCGCCGTGGACACCACTCTCATGCAGGTTGCCAGCGTAGTCCCGAAGCCCAATAGACTGGACCCAATGAACCACCTGGTCGTTGGTCCAGACCAGCACATCTGGAGGGCAGAGGAAAGAAAGGGGCAAAGACAGTAGATTTGGCCCAGGACCCTTCAGGGGCAGAAATAGGGCTCTCAGAGCCCATCACCCTGCTCTCTGGCTCCCGCTCTCCCTGACCTTTCCAATCTTTTCTCTGGGAGAACTGGCCCCACTTCCCTCCATCCCTGCTAGCCTGGAGGCCTCGGAGGGCAGGCCGACAGGCTCCCAGTGTTCTCACCAGAATGGCTTTCTCGTTCTTTCCACCTCCAAAGTCTCTTCTACAACCTGCCTCTTTCCCATCTGAGCCCAAATGAGCTCCATGAGTACAGCAGTCTAAAGTGCTATCCTGGGGGTTCATCATGTCTTTCTGTGTGGTGATTACTGTCGGGAAGGGGATTTAGGGAGCGTATGACTGCGCATTGGGCATGGACAACGTCTCCTTCATCAGGCTGGGACCTCCCAAAGGAGGGGGGCTGCATCTTCCCTCTCAGACTTGGAGTTCCTGAGGTTCAGGACACTTGCTCTCCTGCTCTCCTGCTCCTACACTCCTGCCAAGCAGCCCAAAGGCCTGATCCACTTACCCTTGATCTCATGCTGGCTCTCCTCCCTTCTCTTCTCCAGCTCCTTACGGTCATAATTCAGCCTCTTCAGACACATGATGCCATACTGAAGACTGGTTCTGTAGGCACACAGTGGAAGCGACAGCCTCAGCGGGGCCACGCTCTCACCCACCTGCCCCTGCAGCCCCGGCAGGTCCAGACCCACTGCCTCCAGCACAAACAGCATCTGCCCCTCATGCCCCTCCCGCCACAGCTAGGCTGCACAGGAGCCGATGTCACTCCTCTCTCCCTGCTACCTCACATCCCCGTCAGCCAGGGTGTGGGCCTGACTGATGGAAGAGAAGTGCTCTGAATGAACGAACACATCCGTTCTCTCTAGGCACTCAAATGACAAAGACCCCCATCAATCACAAGTCAAAGAAAAGGAAAAAGCAAGCTACACTTTTTATTGCCATTTCACTCAGGATTCTCTCAGTGGCCTATAAGATGCCGTATGCTGTGCCCCCTTACCTGTCTGAACCCCCCGGGCTACTCTCACCCCTTTGGGTCCTCAAACACAGCAGGTTGCCTAGACCTTTGTGCCTCACGGCCTTTGCACTGGCTGCTCGCTCTCCCCACAACACTCCTTCCCCGTCTGCAACACAGCTCACTCCTTCCTAGCAGTTTTTTCAAATGTCACTTTCTCAGTCCAATCCACTAGTCACCTTGTTCATCAGATTTAAAACTGTACCATTCCTGGGGACTTATCTCAGTGGTTAGAGTGCTTGCTTTGCAAGCACAAGGCCCTGAGTTCAACCCCCAGCACCAAAAAAACCAAAAACAAAACAAAACAAAACTGCACCATCACTATCTCTACCTCTGGCCCACACTCCCAATTCCCCTTACTTGGTCTAATTTTTTTACCCTAGAACTTCTTTAACTACTAAGGTACCTAACATTTATTGTTCCTTACCAGTTACAAAGCAGGTGACACACATAATGGAGTATGGCCAGAAGAGCCCAGGAGGACCCGGAGAAGGCCCACCCATCTGTGAGGGTACCACTCTCCATCTGCAGTCGGTCATTTCCATGCCAGAATATGGAGATAGAGTTCATAGTTTTTCAAGAGAAGTCAAAAATCCAGAGGTTTGTATAAAATCTCCTCCTGTTTAAGTACTGGCAACTAAATTCATGGTTTTTAAAATACATGTGGGCCAAACAAAACATATCTGTAGGCCAAATTCTGCCCACAGGCTGCCAGTCTGGGATCTCCACCACCACACTTTCGAACAGAAGATCTTTTCAGTAAAGAGGAAGAGAGGACTGGTTGATCCCTGCACCAAAGAATATGGGTCCCATCTGCAATGTCATTGGGAAAAAGCCCTAGACATCCTTTATCCCTCAGCTTGGAAGGAGTGAGACACCCAAACTAAATGCCACATTCAGTTTGAGTCTTTCCAGGTAAGCAGATTTCAGTAAGCCCCAAGATAAGCTAGGAAATTCAGGCCTAGGGGGAAAATTCTCAAAGAAGATGCTAAAGAGAAATGACTTTTTGTCCCAAGGGTTAGAGGTAAGAGGATCAAATCCTCAAATTGCAGGATGAGACGAGAATTCAACAAGGGTGAAACTTTCCCAAGAGAGAAGCCTGTTACTAACTAGAGCTGGCCATAGAAAAAGAAGGGAGGCACTTCTGTTCCTGGACACAGACTGCTTGGCTGGGGGCAGCAGCCCTGGCTCCAGCTCAGCTCACCGATGGAAACTGTCCACCATCTTCAGGTGGACCCGCAAGTCCTTCTTGGTGAGGTGGTCCAGCATGCGTGCATCCACCAGGCACTCCATGAAGTAGCTGCGGTACTGGGGGAGCCCCAGGCTAGGCAGCCACTCGTTCCCAATCCACTCGTGGTTCATGTCTCCATAGGCCAAGGTCTGGGGAACGAGAAGGAGACAGCTGTGCGGGGGGAAGGCAGTGCTACCAGGGTGCAGCTGGCATATCTGCTTGGGAGAAAATTTAACCCATCTTCCACCAAAGGGGGAAGAAGCATGGTCCAATAAAATTTCTAAATTTAACTAAGGGGCAAGTAGAATGGGGAATTGGATCTTATTTTATCTTATTTTATTTTATTTTTGCAGTGCTAAACCCACAGCCTTCACACTGACTTACATCCCCAGTCTTTCTTTTACTTTTTTATCTTAAAGCAGGTTCTCTCCGAGTCTTTTTATTTTAAGGCTTGAACTTGTGATTCTCTTGACTCAGCCTCCCAGACTGCTGGGATTCCAGGCATACACAACCACGGCTGGTTGCAGTGGGAGATCTTAAACAGAATTTTCCAAGATCTCAAAATGATCCAGTTCCACTCATGCATCAATTCTCTAGGCTAATGAACAGGAGGGAGTAACCATTCAGGCAGCAGAGAACACACACGAACCCTTTTTGCTGACTCTGGAATGCCCACATGGTGGCTCAGTGGTTAGAGTGCTTGGCTTGCACGCACAAAGCCCTGAGTTCCAACCCCAGCACACACACACACGCACACACACACAAAGCCAGATGTTGAAATTATGATGCACACATGGATCTCACTGTGTTGGAGTGGAATGCACACGTGGGACTGTGCAGATGACCTACGTCCCTGATTCCCCATGAGCCTCGAGCCCAATGAGTCTGGCACAAGCTGTGTACGGTGGACCCACAGAGCAGCAAAGCATGCCAGCCTCACTCTGGAAAACGGCGGGCCTCATGGTCCACAGGGATGTTAAACACGGGCCAAAGCCAGGAAAAAATCAAAGGCCAGGTGGCTTGCGTGCGAAGGGCCAGTGGGGTCCTCTATGGCCTGGTCCTCTGCTCCAAAAATTCTGTAGGTCCTCTGCTGCCTTCACAAATCCTGTGCCATCTGAAAGTCACCTCCTGACATTAGCAAGAGGGGGCTCTATGACTGCCACCTTCCCGAAGTTTTAATTTTGACAGTGACTCTCCACCATGTGTCCCTTGACGTTTTCACATTGGAAAGTTGTATTTTGTTGCCTTTTAACGTGAAAGTGTTGACGTATATAAAGCTACTTATCACACATGCTCATTATTGAGTATAAAATGAAGTCACCATTGCGGGCCAGCATTCAAGTCAAAGGCCAGATGTTTTCCGCATCCTCACGTCCTCCTTGTGCCGTTCTTCCCTCTCCCACTTCCCACAGCCCCTCCCAGTGGTACCCACCGTGCTCAGCTTGCTGTCTAGCATTCCCCTGCCTTAGCAACGTGTTTACAGTTTTCACAATCACCAGTGTCTATTTTTAAAAACAACATATTAACTTTGCTTGTTTTTGAATTTTAGTATCAAATGCTTTGAGGCTATTGGGACTTGTGTGTTTCATTTAACATTGTATTTCTGATTCCTCTGTTTCTCTGCTGAATCATGTTTTACCATATGAATTTGATATTATTGACTGTTCCTGTCTCCTGTGGATGGGGTGTCCCCGGAGGTGTAAAATGTGCTGCTTACTGGTTCTTCAGGGCGGCACTCGTCACTATCTGATACTGTCCCTCTGTTTCTTTGTTCATGTTGTCCTTTTGATCCTTACTGGTATTGTTTGTTGACGTTATTCCTTTGCTTGCTACTCCATGAAGGCTCTGCTTGCTCAACAACTTTTGTATCCAGAGGGCTTAGAAAGGCATAATGCATCGTAGCTGCTCAATGAACATTTCCACAGTAAACAGACAAATAAGAGGCCTCTGCTAGTTCATCAAAGGGCCCCTGACAGGAGTAAGGAGAGGAAGACTCACACCAATCTGAGTCTCGTTGTCATTCCTGGAGAGAGTCAAAGTGCAAAGAAGCTAGGCACGTGGTGGGACACCCTGAGAAACCACAACACAGGGCTAAAGGGGCACTGGTGGGGATTTGGTGGGAGGAAAGAAATTGCATCCAGGGCTCCTGGCGTGAAGAGGGACACACACGCTGGGACTTGAGGAGAGGGGAGTCTGCAGGAAGGATGTTGTCCTGACTTTCTGAGAGCTGCCCCGACAGGGAAGGGACTCTTACCTGAGCCCAGCTGCCCTCCTCACTGTCCTAGCAGGAACGAGTGCCGCGTGTCAGGGGAAACAGACAAAGTCAAGAAACCCAGCAGCCCCTACCCAGGGCCCCAGCAGAAAGGGGGAGAAGACACACCAACAGCTAGGTGGGTGACCAAAGAAAGCTTGTTGAGATAGCGAAGAGGGAGCAGAAGGCTGGTGCATGTACCCAGGTTCACGGTGAGAGGAGAACAATCCCCTCTCACTGGGCAGCAAAAACACACCTCCATGCCTCCCACAACTGACCGGGAGCCAGGCGAGATGCCAGGTTCTCCCAGCCCTGTTCCTGCCCCAGGGATCAAGCCCTCTCTCGCCCAGGGCTCTTTCACTTCAGTGTGCCAGGGACCGCAGGTAAGCTTGTGTCCCCCCGGAACATGCCACACAGACACAAACCGCTCCCAATCTCACCTCTTTGCCCATAACCCTCCACCCCGAGACCAGGACCCAATCAACGTCAGGGACATCAATCTGAGATCTACTGCAAGCCCCTCAGACGACCCACAGCTTTCCCCTCCTCTTGTGGGAGTCACCAGTTGTAAGCCCGGACCCAGAGCCAAGACCAGACTCACTGTTTTGGTGGATGTTGCCAGAGTCTCCATCTCCTCATGGGTGACCCAGACATTCCCAGAAGACTGCAGGCAGAGAGGAAACCTAGCTGGTCCCAGGGGGGTCCCGAAGATCCCAAGGACCAGGACGAAGCTCCCAGCCCCTGAGTCCTCCCAAATGCCCAGCCCAGAGCCCTGCACACTGGCTAGCTCTGAGCATCTTTTTATCATTGTATCTACACTGCTTCACATGGGGCCTGACACATAGAAAGTATTCAATAAATATTTCCTAGATGGGTACCAATGAATGATGCTAACCCAAAACAGGGACTGACTTTAATCACAGAGATGAACAACAGTAAGATTTTAGCTTGTGCTAAAGTTAGAGGACAGGACAGAATTCTTCAACACCCTATTACCTCTACCTTCCCCAACCTGGCCATAATACAGAACCCCAGAACTCCTGCCTGAGAAACTCCATGCAGAGATCCGGAATTGCTGCGAGGCAGAAATGGGGAAAAGGAGTTCATGGATAGTATGTAGGAGGCAGCAAGCCAGGCCTGCCAGGCCCTCCTACAATCAGTGCCATCCCCTCCTAAGGACTGGGGAAAGCCTTTCCTGAGGAAGGGAAGGACAGAGCCCAAGGCTACCATATTCCCAAAGACCAGCAGGGACTTTGCAAACACTATTCCAGGGCCTCTGCAAATGTCCTGAGCGAGAGAGGCCACTCACCGTTCTGGAGGTGGGTGGGGCAGAGGGACTGGTGAGTGACACCATCTCCTGGATGGCCAGCCGGAGCTTGAGCCGGTGCAGGGCGTTGCTGATGCCAATCTCCCGCTGGATTTCTGTGTCCGACAGGGCAGACATGATGGCGCCACTCTTGACGTTGGCCCGGCAGGCTGCCACGTACCAGGCAGGCATCCCTACCCAGAGCTGCAGACATGAGGTGCAGGGATAAATCAACCTTTTCCCCCAAGACCTGGCCCCACCGCCAAGGGCTTGGCTATCCCAAGCCAGGGGTCAAGGCCAAGCCTCATCCACAGTCTCAGTATAACGAATGCAGAGCACTGCTAGATGCTTAGACATACAGAGAGGGCTCCTATTAAACCTTCCCATTTTACAGATTAAAAATCGGAGGCCTGGGAAGGAGAAGGAATTTTCTAGGGGAAACCTGTGGAGCCAAACTACCTGTGAACTGGCCCCCTGTCCCCAAACTTAGCTGCCTGTGAGGTATCAATAAGTAGAATCAATTATGTACTCCAAAGTTCATTCTAAGAGTGTCTGTGAGGACAGATATATGCTTGGGGTGGCACATGTATACTCAACAGGGGACATACATGGTGGGCAAGTTGGAGGGGCACCACCCGCCACCCAGGAGTCCTTGTCTCAACCCACACGGTCTTTCCTCTACACCCCACAGCAGACTCCCTGGCCCAGGCTCACCTCCAGCCAGGAGACCACTGTGGGACCATCCCACTGGGCAAAGGGCATTCCTTTTCTGCGGGCGTCTTCAAGTAGCTGGTGTCTTATAAAAGGAGAAACAACAGGTTCACTAGTCCTTCCTTCTCTCAACCTGGCTGGGTCCTGGGGACCACTGGGGTGGGCCAAGTGTAGAGACTTCCACTTCCCCTGCTCCCCACACATGGACTCTGCTGCTCTATGCTGAAGCAATGTGACACCGAGAAGCAGGCAGAAGCACCCCACCACACCCAGAGAATGAGGGGCTTTTACTGTGTGCACATGACCAACACATACTGACTTAGACATTTCAATCTGCCATGTGCCATGGGCCCTGGGGTACTTTCCCACAATCCCCTTGCTTCCTTCTCCCTAGGATCATCCTAAGCACCTCCTCCTAACTCAAGACATACCCTGATGTGCCCACATGGACCAGCTCAGCTCAGGAAGGGCTTTGCTGGGCTCTGGCTCCCTGACCTCAGTCCCATGGCAGCTGAGCAGAAGGAAAGTGGGCTGAGGCCTGGGCCCCGCACTGGCGGCTCTTACTTCTTCTTCAGCCGCCGGTCCTTCTCTGCTTGGGTCCCCAGTTTGGCAGGTACCATGGGCTCCTGCAGACTGAGCTCAGAGTCTGTTAGCAGAACTGGAAGGGAAGAGATCCCTGTGTCAGCAGGCCCACTGCTTCTCTTCTCTTGGCCTCAGCCAGCAAAAAGGAGCAGAAGCAGCAGGAGGTTCCTCAGTGTAGGGTCTGATAGGACCCCACATGATTCCTAGAGCCTCCTCCCCAGGTCCTGTATCCAAAGTGGCACTAGGTGAGTCATACAGGCAGCATCCCCCTGGGAGCCTCAGCTCTGGAGGTGTTTCCAGCCAGATGGACCAATGTCACCCCACCCTAGAATCCTAGTGAGAACCTGTCTCTACTCCAAGCCAAGGGGCAAAGCAAACCCAGAGAGCAGACACAAAGGGCTTACAAGGCTCCGAGAGGATTATCCTGACTTGGTTTGGGGTGGGGATATTGGCACAGAGAGATGTACTTCCCAGCCTCTTTCTCTGGGTGTGCTCACTCGCACAGAATGCAAAGAGGAACACATTCTGCTGTCTTCTAGAGAGGTCTCCTGAATTCATGCTGGAACCCTACAGAATTTGTGGCAAAGGGTAACATCTTAGAATTCACTGATGTCCTGGCCACTCCTCACAGCACACGTGGGCAGCAGGTGTGGGAGATCCAGAAACCAGTCTGAAATGCTGTCTTGGGCTTCAGTACCATCACAGCGTGGGACACAGGAAATCATGAGGCTTTTCACAGCACACCTCTGCCACTGATCAGACCTTGCTGCCTCCCCATGCCCCTGCCCCAAGGATGGGGAGGAGGGCAGTGCTCTGTCTTGCTCCAGGGCTGAGACTCCCACACCCTGAACAGAGGTACCTCCTTCCCTCCCTTCCGGGTCTGCTCATTCTCATCCTCCTCCTCTTCCCCCTCCAGCCCCACCCCTCCTTCCTCCTCCCCTCAGCTCAGCTAGTTCTGTTCCAATTCACACCTTCCTGAGGTGCAGAAAAGTCTAATTATGCATTTGTGTTCAAAGGTTTCCTTTCTTCTAGTTAATGGAGTTCCTCCCCAACAAGAAATTCACCATTATTCCCACTGCCTCGGGAACTGCTAACCCTTTCTCCCTCCAGTTCAGAGGCTGGGATCTCTCTCCCCTCTCCTCCTACCCTCCTGCTTCACTCTGAACACACACAACAGCATTCAAAGCCCTCTCACCCACGCTTCTTTCCCCTTCTCAGAGTCACCGCCCTGCACACACAGACCCCTTCCATTAGCCCTCCAACTCCAGCTCAGGTTGGCGAGCAGAGGAAGCCCTTCCTGCAATCCCCACCACCCCACAGGGAGTCCTGAGCTCCTGAAGCATCCTGGGCCTATCTCCATTGCACTGTTTTAAAGGCATCTCTTTACTTTTTCCTTTTCATTAGATACTAAGATCTTTGAGGAACGAGCTGTTTCTCCAACACTGTACTATGCCACACAGGATGCACTCAATAAGCATTTGAACAAATGACTAAATAGATGATGGAAAGCAAAGGAGGGAGGGAAAAGAAGAAAGGAAAGATGAAATGGGGAAGCGGGAGGAAGAAAGTGAACACTTATTGTGTACCTCCCACACACCAAGCATGACCTAGAATTTATACCACTGTGGTGACGACAGTGCCACCCTGCCAAAGCATTCCCTCGAACTGAAAGTCTGCAAAGCCATCAATAGGTGTTTTCGTATTCTAAATACCAGAAGTACGTTCTAATCAAGAACCAACTTGTTCAAAGACAGAACTAAGAAATTTTTCCTGAAGGTTCTGCACAGTACATCAGAGAACTTTCAAACCAGGGGAAACCACAGAGATTGGACTTTTCCCTCCATCCAAGAATCCCTGCTAGAGCAGGCCAAGTAAATAGCCATCCAGCTGCAGCTTTACAGCTTAGGTCATCCTTCCCATCGGCAAACAGCGAACAGAAAACTGGGATTGCTCTGGAGCTGGAATCTGCCTGTAGCTTCTACCCACCAACTCTAGGAAGGCAGGCAGAGAGGAGGCCAGGCCCAGGACACCCTTCTGCTTCTGACTCCCCAACACACACCCAACCCTCTGCTAGGAAGGGGGCAGAGACCATGGCCCGTGGCTCCATCCCGACTCAGCTGGATCAGCCTGCCCTTCTCCTTCTTCCCAAACAGGCGGCCAATGGACGACTTGATGCCCTTGCGCTTGGCGCCCTTGTGCAAGGAGTCCTGGCTGCTGTTGCTGCTGCTGGGGTTGCTGCCTTGATCTTCCAAGGCACTAGAGGATGACAGCCAGGAGGAGGCAGAATAAGAAGAAACATACTTAAATTACAGTAGGAGAGATGGAAGTTGGAGCTCAGAAGAATTTAAGGATCAGTGTTGGGTTAGGGCGAGGGCAAGGACAAGGGGGTATGATTAGAGCAAGTGACCAGGATCATCCTTCCCTTATGGTAGTTCAAAGTGAGAACTGGTCTAGCACTCTAGCACCTGGGACAGGTGAGATACAATCCCTCTGGTGGCACAGGGAAGGATGCTATGGCCTTGGGAGCAGAGAGACAGGAGGTGGGGCCCGCTCCACTTACCTCTTGCCTTCCTCCTGGCTCAGGGCTGGGTGGCCAAGCTTCTCTAGCCGCAGCGTCCTGGGTGAGGAAGGAGGAGAAGTCTCACATTTTATGGTGGCTTTATCCTCTCGGTTCTCTTCCCGAGACACTGGCGACTGAACAGACAGTGGAGCCGTCAGGGGGTAGAGGGTGAGACCGGGGCTTGCCTACCTAGCCCAGACGAGACAGAGGAGCAAGAAAACTGAGCGACCATCAGGGGACCCTGTGGCCTTTCAAGTTCGGACTCCAACCCAAGAGCCCTGGGGGAGATGCCGTAAGGGAAGGGTCTGGGCACAATCACCCATTGGTACCTGGGTCATCAGGAAACACTCACCAGCAGCTTCCTCCTATGCTTTCTTAAGTCGCTGGGCTGGAAGAGAGAGGAAAGGGTGAGCTGGGGCAAGCCCTAGGCTGCCCTAAAACCACCACAGGGGGAGCCCAGTGATCTCAGGATGAGAACATAGCATTCAGTGTTTCACAGGCCTAGAGAGAACATCATAGCAGAAAAAGCTGGCCCGGAAAACTAAGTCCAGGCTACCTCTGGAAGAGAGGAGCAGTGTGGGCAGTAGGTGAGGTTCTTAGGTGTCCCATGCTTATCGAAGGGAAAGGTGTTAAGAAGGTGGAGGAAGGTGTTAAAAAAGCCCTTTCCTACCCGGGACATTTGGTGGCTTCACACGTGGGAAGAAGGTGGTGGGCCCAACTGAGAGGAAGCCCTGCTTATCAGCTGCCCAGAGACTCTCACCAAGGTCATGACCCCCATTCGATCCAGGTCCTGGGCAGCGCTGCGGGAGGTGAGCTTTGGTGTGGAGTGGCCACTGAGTGGAGGAGACGCACTGGCCAGGGACAGGGCAGTCAGCGAGGTGGGGATGGAACCACGCTTGCGCAGCTGCGTCAAGTTTAGGGCTTCCACGCTGCCACTGGTCACACGCGTCTCAATCTCTTCTGCACGGAGCTCTGTGGACTCCTTTTCTTCCTGGATCATCCTGGGCAGCAGGCAGAACCAGAAATGGTCATTAGCCCAGCAAGGACCAGCACTCACTACTAGGGCCACACACAAGGCAAGGCCTAGAGGCACCCCGTAGTTTGTGGCATCTTCGGGATACAGAATGCCTGCAGCTTAGCAGCTCTCTCTCTCTTCTTTGCCGGCCTGCCTTCCCAGTTTCGCAAGGGTTGTTACCAGGGAAGGAGGCAAGTTTGCCAGTGAAACACAAACCATCCCGGAAGTCAGACTTCTTGATCTACCATAACTATGAGTGTGAGCTTGCATCAGGCACTTTGCTTTCTGTGCCTCACTTTCCAAATGTAAGCAATGTCTGGACTGGTCTTAGGGATCAGTTTCAAAATGCAGGACTTTTAGCTGATGCCTGCTCCCAATGGGGTTCTCCATGTTCCATGGGAAAATGAGAAAAATAGTGCTAACAGTGTGTGTGTGTGTGTGTGTGTGTGTGTGTGTGTGTGTGTGTGGCACCTAATAAGGAGTATGTGTACAGGACTCACATCTGCACAAGCATACCACACATATTGATGTAGAGATGCCAACTGTCCCATAAGGAGGACATGTTTTTATTCTGAGAGTACATCCTTCCCACACTGGGCCTGTCAAAGTGTCCTTTCCCTTGCAGACTGGCTGTGATGGTAAATGGCAGTAATCTATGTTTTATTTTGCAAAATATACAGTCAGAAATCCTATATTGTTATCCATACATTGGTACATGAATACATGCATGCATGCATGTGTGTGTACTCATCTTCTTTGTAACCGGCTTGTGAAATCCCAATAGATGGGAACAACTGAACCTCAACAGCATGTAAAACTATATACTTTGGCTCAGATTTTCCCTTGCTGTTGTTACTGGTATTAATATGCTCACTAAAAAGGAAGGACGAAGTGAAGGTTTTGGCAATTTTCCCTGCCACCTGTTTCTGTTTGATGTCTCATTAGGAATGGAAGCCATAGCCCAGTGGATTAAGTTTCCACAAGTTTGAATCCCAGTTCTGCCACTTACTGTGTGGCTTCGGGCAGGTCACTTCACCTCTCTGAACTTCTGTTTCCTTGCCTATAAAACAGAGGTCATTTTGCCTGCCCAGGGAGTGGGGTGAGACTGACAGTAAGACCCACAAAGCTTTCTCCATGAGCCAGCCTTGGCAGGGGAGCCACATTCTTAGTGGTCAGGATGCGCGCCAGGAGCAGTGCACCCTCCCAAGCCTGGCCACCCACCAGCCGGGGGAGGAGAGACGAGGCCTGAGAGTCAGACTAAGGTCCTGCTCCTCTGGGATCAGCACTGGGTCAGAACCTTGCCTAATGTTCCACAGAAGGTCCCTAGACTATGACCCTCTAAGGTGCAACTGTAAGAGAGCAAATAAAGACAGAACCTTTCCTGCAGCGCCCAAACACAAAGGGGCCCTGTCCTTCCAGGCGCCCCCAGCTCTGTCCTGCCCCAACCTGATCTCTTCATTGATGGCATCCAGCTGTTCCTGCAGCATCACAGCCAGAGTCTGGGCATCTGAGTGGCTGCCAGGGGAGACAACATCGACAGAGCCCACAAGACCCCCCGGCTCGTCCTCATCCATGTCGGAGATCTCAGGGTCGCTGTCAAAGGCAGCAGTGGCCTTGGGAGCCAGCATGCCAGGCAGTGGAGACGGCTCCCAGTCCTTGGCAGAGGAGGGTAAAGGAGCGGCAATCAGACACCCAGGCAGCTGAGGGGCAGCACCTCCTCACACCTGCCCGCCAGCAGCTTGTCAGACCTGCAGACCCACTGACAAGAGATCTGATCCCCAGGTGATCTGTTTGCACAGGAAAGTCTGAGAACTTCTGCTCCAACTAACTCAAGGAGTTAGCTAACAGAGTGGTTAAGAACAGATTCCAGAAAGACTGTCCTGGTTTGAATCTCAGCTCCCCCAAATACTAGCTGTATGACTGTGGAAAAAATTGCTTAATCTCTCTGTGCCTCAATTTCTTCATTTGTAAAACAGGGACAGCAATAATATCTACCCTGTAGGTAGTTGTGAGGCTTAAGTGAAGAAATGCAGGTGACTCTATTAGCACAGAGCATAAAACAGGCACTATATAAAGGCTGATGGTTTCTGTTTGTACAAATCCACAAAAGGTGGCTAGATCCAGGGATCAAGGCAAGGCCACGTAGGCCTGACTGTCTTGCATCTCCCAGAGTTTCAGCACATTACAGGATCAACCCTGAGAGGTAGTGGCTTTTCCAAAATCATCCTGTAAACCTCTTCAGCAGACAAAGGTCCCAAAGAGCAGAAAGTATAGCATGGGGATGGGAAAGCCAGAAAAGTAGGGGAAGGAAAGGAAGCAGGCCAGGACTGAGAGGGGAGCTAACATGCAGTCTCTAGGACCTAAGGTCCCCAATTCTCCCTCAGGGTTCTGCTCTGGCTCCTGTCACCATCAGTCTGAGGTCCTGGGTAGCTGCTGTGTGTTCAAAACAGAATAGAGAAGGAATGAGGGAGGGACAAAAAGACTGTGATCAGACTGGGACTTCCTAAGGGTGGAAAAGAAGCTTCTCCCATCAAACCAGGAGCTCCTTCTTTCTCTATGTCTTCTAGTGTCCCAGAGCATGTGGAAGACTTAGACGTGAACATGACTAACAATTAGCAGGCCAGGCAGGAATCAGACTTCTCCAGAAGATGGAAGTCAGCCCTTTTCTGTACCTTATCTTCCCTTACTCACCCCAATTTTCCTAGGCCAAATCAGACAGGGTGAGGCCACAGCTGGTCCTAGAAACCAGCCAGGGCCAGGTAACCTGTCGTCGTCCCTCCCCTTTCCCTTATAAATCACAACTTTTGTTTCAGGAAGCTTGCCAATTGCATCTTACCCATGCGGCCCCTCCCTGGCCACCCAAAACACATGCCTGCACACCCAGGCACACGCACACACGCTTCAGTGGGGCCTTGGGGCCTAGCTGGCTGCCTTCCAGCCCCTACCTCCTGCCCACCAGGAGGCCAAGGCAAGGGTAGGGCACAGCTGTTGCAGCTGACAATGGCCCCAAACCCAGGGCTGCAGCTGTCATGGACACAGGGGAGGGTGGGGAGGATTTGCACCACATGCCAGTCGTCTGTGTAATTGGAACCAGGCACGCGGCCGAACTGACCCCACACTCCCTGGGGAGACCCTCACACACTTTCCCCTCCACCCCCTCACCTTGGCTGATTCTTCCCTCAGTGCCGAGTAGCGGCGATGCAGACCCGGGGGTGCGTGGGCAGTGGCGCTCAAGGAGAACCGCACATCTGCTGCACTGCCCATGTGTGACCTTGGGAGAGTGGCACGGGAGAGAAAGTACAGGTCCTGAGGACCGAGAGACCCAGCCTGCACCCACTGGGCCCCAAGAGTCAGGGATCTTTGGCTTGGAGGAGTCTTAACAGGACACACAGCTATCATAACATGTTCATAGGGCTGCCGCGTAAGCACAAGATCAGACTTATGCGCTGCTGGTCCAGGGTCAGAAGCTCCTAGGGGAAAAGTTCTAAGGAGCAGCTCTCCATTTAGCCTAAGAGGGATCTTCTTATGGCAATGGTTGGCTTATGATGCTTTTAAAAAGTTGAGCTCTTCGTCAGAGAGGTATTCGAGTGGAGGTTCTCTGTAGGAGGGCTCTAGGCACAGGAGAGGTCCAAGGATGATCTCTTACAGATCTTTAAACTCTCAGGGTCTTCATCTCTTGGTTTTCTCCCCCAGCAACTTTCCTCAGGTCTTCTCATAATCTAGACTGAGTTCCTAAACTGGCTAAAATTCCTCCCAGGCATATCCCCTCCCTATCTTTAGGAAGCCTTGGGAGAGAAACACAGGCTAGAGAAACCACTTTGATTTTAGGATGCCAGTACCAGTCTCTGGAGAGTCTAGAAGCCTCCCCTGTGATGTTTCTTTCCTGTGCTTTCCCAGCTGGGTGCTGGGTGAGCCCCATCTTTTCTGCCGCAACTCGGTCCCAATACACTGATGGGTCCAGTGATTGTATAGTCAGACCTAAGAATTCCCAATAATAAGGAAAGCACTTGGACTAGTCTGAGACAGGCCTTATTAAATAAAGGGTGCCCCTTCTGGCCACCTATAGGAAGGAAAAAACAGCTACCATTATATGTCTCTGTTCCTCACTTCTCTTCATATTCCTATGCCGGTACAGTAACTCCTGAGGAACTTGAAGACAACACTTGAGTTTCTACCATACTACACCCCAAAGTTTCTCCTCTCAAGTTTGTTGTTCTTCCTAACACCTATTTCCTCTAACCTTTCTTCATAGTCACTGGTCCTCGTTTCCCTAATATAGCAAGAGCACTGACCAAAGAGAACCATGAAGGTTCTAATCTAAGAGACTCTGATTTGGAGAAAAAACAGCCAGGAGCCCTGAGCCTTGAGTGGCACCAACCACTTTGGTCTCCTCAATCTTCACCCTCTCTGGGCTGAGAATTGAGGGCAGGCTTGAGGTCAGAGTTCAATGCCAAACGCTTTACAAAAAGGGGAGAAAAATCCAGAGATTCTCTAAGGCATGAGCAAGAATTCTGTTCACCATCTCTTGTGCTGCTTTCGGGTAAAGGGATACTAGAACTGTACGAGTACCACGGTGTCTCAACTCGCAACAGTAAGGAAACTTTTCCTGCCTCCATTCAATCTCTCCAGCTACTTTCGGCCCATTCCTTCCTATCCAAACTCAGATGATCCTTGACTCTCAAAAAGCAACCCTAAAGATGGTGTCTCAGAAGAACTAGAGTGTGTGGTACTCTCCATCAGTGGGCTTTATGGGGCATGGGAGAGCATACAACATGTCAGACCTCTCCAAGGGCACGCCCTTTGTCAAGGATGCGGGAAGCTTAGCAGTAGAGAAGCAGCATCCTCTGATTTCTTGCCTCTCAGCATCCTCAGAGGACAGGTGCTCCCTTCCTACCTGCCCAACCGACCAACTCTCTGACCTTCAGTGTCACATCCTGAACGGGAGGAGGACCCAGAGGTCCTGGGTGGTCTTTGGTGGGGGAAAGTCTCCTTCCTCAGGGTCCATGCAGGGGCCCGCCCCACACGCCCACCTCCCACGCTCCAGTACCTGGAGTGGATGCCATCCACGAACGGCCCCCCACGACCCTTCAGCTGGTCCACCTCTTGGCGCAGCTTCTCAATCTCTTCAGACAGGCGGCCCTGTGCCAGGTAGACCCAGGGCGGGAGAGGGGCAGAGAGGGGAAAGTGGGGATCAGAGAGGGACAAAGAGGACAGCGGAGTTGGGGAGAAGCAGAAGAATTCACTGCAAAGCCAGGGGCCCAGACCATGCCATACAGGGCACTCACGAGCAGAGGCACCAACTGGGAAGTAAGTGAACAAAGGGTCTGCAGAGGGGCTGCGCCAGGCAGGGGTTCTATCTGGATTAGGGCTCCACCAGAGAGGCCACTCAGCCTCACAGAAGCCTGGCAAACCAGGTCAGGCAGCAGAGATCCAGCACCCTCCCACACAACTGTGGCAGGATGGTGGCAAATCCTCCCAGAATCGCTGGATCTGAGGCCGCTCCAAGACCTTGGGTTGAGCCCTTCCCTGGGCCCTATGCATATGGCCTCAGCGTATTTTTTTTTTTATTTCAGGGAAAGATATATCTACCGTGTTGGGCTGTAGTGAAGCCCGATGAAATAACTTCTGTGCACGGCCTGACACAGGAGCGCGCAAAGTGCCAGGTATTGGAGCAGGTGTGTGAAAAGAAGTGTGTGTGTCCTTTCCTCACTGCACCCTGGGCCCTCCAGGCTGGGCAGCAGGGCCAGCGCTGGCTACCTTGTGATGATGCTGCTCCTCGATCTGGCGCTGGGAGCTCTCCAACTCCTGGATCAGCGTGTTCTGGGGGAGATCAGCTGTGAGCCAAGGACCCTCGCCCTCCATCTCCCCTACTCTGATTAAGCCAGTGCCACCTTCTCCCAGCGGGGAGCACCCCCCAGGTCTGCTCTCTCACCTCACCTCAGCAGGCCTCTCGCCACCACCTCTCCTCCCTTCCCTTTTCTGGCTTCAGGCCTCGCCTCCCTGCCCTCACTGACCTATCACGGCCCAACCCCGCCCCTCCAGCCCCGCCCACCCCACCTTCTCCTCCAGGGCAGCCATGCGCTCTTTAAGGTGCAGCTGCAGGCGCTCGTTCGATTCGCTAAGCAGCCGGTCCACGGTGTCTGACAGTCGCTTGTTGTGGTCCTCGTTCATCTTCTCCCGCTGGCGCACCTGCACAGCCGGCTCACCTTGCACTAAGCCACCTCAGAGCTTTGTCACCACCCTCCCTGGGACCCACTCATTCAGCTGGGGTTCTGCCCTCATTGCCTGTGCCCTCCTGGTTCTCAGGAAGCTCCCCTCTCTGGATCTCTCGGCCACCTCCTACCCCCCACCCTGCAGGCCTCCCTTGCCCTTGTGTGGCTTGCGCCCCAAGATTGTTGTGGGAGCCTGCCCCAGGGGCTACAGGGAGAGGCCAGCCTGCTGCCCTTACCCTTGCCAGTTCCTGGTTCTTCTCCTCCAGCTGCCCTTCCAGCTGCCGCAGATGCTCCTCGATGTTACCGTGCCGTTCTTCAGCCTAGAGCATGGGGGTACGGGGAGGGGTCACTGCATCCTGGAGATCTCTGTCCTCCTGCCTTGGCTCCATACCCTACTGACCCTGGTGCCAAGGAACCCCAGCCCTCCCCTCGCTATCATCTTGATGTGGAACCGCGATTCCCCACTGCCTTTCCTCCCGAGCACCTGACCGCTGCCAGGTCCTCCACTTCCTTCCCACTCAGAGCTGGCAACAAGAGAGGCTGTCAGTCTTCAGAAGCCACCATCTGTCACTCTGTGCCTCCAGACAGACGGAACTGCACTTGAGAGCATGGACTCAAGCCAGGTGGCCTCGGTTCAAATCGTGGTTCTCTCTCTTACCGGCCATGTGACCTTGCCCAAGTCCCTGAACCTCTATGTGCCTTAGTTTCCTCCACTGCAAAATGGACAATAATAGCACCTGTATCACTGGACTACTGCAAGGACTGAAGGAAATAATCCTTGGCAAACACTCGGAAGACAACACTCAACAGTACTAGACTTGCCATGGCCATTACCTTTGTACTAAACCAGCCCAGGCAGAGCAGTCTCTCTTGCCATTCGTGTACCTCCCAAGATGGAGACCCTACTGTTTCTGCTGACAAGATATTCCAGAATGTCGCATGTCTCACAGTCAGGAAATCCGTCCCAAAAATCCTCCTGCTATGACTCACTAGAACATATTAATCGCTTTAGCTGATCCCTCCTAGTCAGTTTCTGCCAGCATCCCACACATAATATCCTCTGCTGTCATTTAAATGCCACCCTTCATTCCTAGAGACTGGAAAGATAGACCCCAGAGACCACCAGGGCCAACTCCACCACTGTGGAGATAAGGACACCGAGGCCCAGGTAGGGGGTGACTTTTCCCAGGTCACAGAGCCAGTGGCAGAAGCAGACTTGGTCCTGGGTTACCTGAGGCACGGTCAGGCTAGTGGTTCCCTCCCCAGAGCGCCCAAGCTGCCACACTAGCACACTGGCCCGCCTCTCTCCTCCAGGGGCTACGGACCAGGTACTTACTAAACACTGATTTCCTTCCATCCCTGGGTTTGGTTGTAGTTACAGTGATTGCACATTACAACCTGCCCGGCAAAGTCTTTGTCCAGCTGAAAAGTTACCTAAATTGTTTTGACTAACCTGAAGCATATCTAAGTCCATGTAGTTACCTAGCTCCTCCAGAACCTATTTGTTTTCAGCCTGCACCCTCTTAGGAATTATTACTCCACAAAGTTACCTCTTCATTAGATAAAACAATATTTATTCTCTTTTACTTATCCTAAAGCTGCAGTCTTCAAGCAACCAGGGGTGGTCCCTAGATCTAGAATGCTTCAGTTGTTCAGGAAAGACGTACTCAACCTAAATATCCACCCCACAGCCCCACCAGAGATATATAGACTTTGATCAAATTAATCATACATCTCCTCCCATTTCATCTCTCCAAAGATAAAAATCCTAATCTTTCCACTCCAGCCCCAATTGAAGTCTCAACTACACTGATGTCAATGATAATATAAATAGTTTGCATCAGTGTTGTGTCTTCTCCTTAAAGCACTTTTAGCCTTTCAATACGATTGGCACATCCTTGTGGGGCACGGAGAGCAGGGATTGCTCTCCCCACTGACAGACAGACACAAGGTAGTGTGTTTCCTAGCATCACGCAGTGGGAAGCAGTTCTCTGGCTCAAGGCCCAGTGTGCCTCCCAATGTACAGGAAAGATGGACCCTAGAGAACACCAAGCCCAGCTCCCCACTCCCTGCCCAGCTCCACACAAGCGCAGGACACGGGGTGCAATGGCAGGTGCCAGGCCTAGTCCACTTGCCTTGGTGAGAGCTGCAATTCTCTGGGCCAGCTCAGCCTCCACCTCTGGCAGCGTCTCTGCCTTGCGCATCGTCTGCTGCAGCTTCTGCTCTGCCACCTCCAGCAGCTCCTGTAGGTGTCGGGCCTTCTCCTCACACTAGCAATGCAGAGGTGGAGAAATGATTCAAGAGAGGGCACCAGGCCTCCCCACCCCGGCCCAGCAGAGAACAGAGGACAGGTCAGAAGCAGCGAGAGACAAGCTTGGTTCTTGACTTCTTCTTACACAAGGGGACATGCAGGACCCCAGAGGCTCCTGGGCCACCTAGAGACGGTTCTGGCACGATCAGGACCTCTGGTGTCAACTGCAATCCCATCCCATCTGGAGGAGTTACCTGGCGGTGCAAGGACTCCTTGTTGGCCAGCTCATTCTCCAGTTTGTCGTTGAGGTCATGGATGGATGTAGCCTCACGCTGAGCAGCCAGGTAGCGTTTCTCCAGTGTGGTGATTCGTTCCTCCATGTCCTCCTTCTGGGCCAGAGCCTGGGTGAGAGCAGAGGGGAAGAGAGGAAAGGTCACCAGCCTTTCCCTGCCCTCTCCTCCCAGCAGCTCCCTATCGACACATGGCCAGCCGGAACCCAGACAAGGTGTGACTTACACTCCCTTCTTGGTGTCCGGCCATGGCCCACTCATCACATCACTCCTCCCCATACCAGACCCACTGAGTTTTCAGTCTTACACTCCCAGAGCTTGCCTGGACCTCTGCTATGCCCTCCTGAGTCCCAAGCCCTTGCACCCAGCAAGATGAGGCCATTGAGAGCAGGTGTGGGCCCTCGCTCACCTCACGGAGGTCCCGCTGGTGCTTGCTGCTCAGCTCCTCTGACTTGATAAGGTCCCGGCGGGCTGTGCCCAGGTCCTCCTCGAGTTCTGTCACGGTTGCTGTCAAGGTGACCAGTCGCTCCCGGGCCTGGCTCAACTCAAAATTTTGCTTCTCCAGGAGCTCTTGTAGCTCCTCCATGCGGCCCACGTCATCCTCCACGGACAGGGAGCCAGCAGTCAGTCACAGGGCTTGGGGTGGCCCACCCCCTGCCCCACCCTGGGGAGGTGGGAGGAGGGACCACACACCCCAGCAGATCACAGCTCTGCCCCAACACTGGGGCACACATCAGGTATACCTTTCTTCCCCGGTGCCCAGGACCTCACTCCTGGACCAAACAGCCATGCCATCCTGAGGATTTCTTGGAAAACAACAGTACCTGCCATCTCACTCAGCCTCTTGTTACCCAGAAAGGACAAATTAAGGGAACAAAGACTCCAAGAGGGAAGGAATCTTGCCTGATGCTGACATACAAGGCAGATGGCCCCAATAATTCAGTGGATGAGCATACTATATGTGCCCCACACAAGATACAAATCTATAAAATTTCTTTGTAGATGAGGTGGGAGAAGGAAAGAGAAGTGGGAACATTGCAGAAAGCCCTATATTTAATTCAAGCAGTGGCTCTACTGAACTCAGGCAGGCAGGGCCTCCCATTCCTGTCTTAGAGAACATAAGCCCCTGCTATGCAGTGCCCCATTACCCACCTTCCACAGGCGTTTTGGTCCCAGCTCCACAGTCCCCTCCTCTTCTGCCGCTCCATCCCGAACCCCTGCCCCCTGCTGCAGGGCAGACACCTGTCGGGCACAGCGCCCAGCACAGTGAGTCAAAAAGAACTTCCTACACCTGCAGACCCTTCTGCACCCCCACCCTGCTCCTGGGAAGGGGTGCCCACCCCAGGCCTTGGTTACCAATGCTGAGCCACTATTGGGAGGAATCCGATGAGGAACACAGCAGGGCTGCCGGGCTTCCAGGAGCTGTGGTCTGCAGACAGGGTGTGGACAAGAAGCTTACCTGCTGATGAGCTCCCGCCAGCTGCTCCTCCAAGGTGGTAACTCGCTCCAATGCTGCCCGGAGCCGCTCTCGCACCTGCCCAAGGTAAAGAGAGATGGAGAAAGAGGGCCCCCACTGGACTCAGGCTGGAGCAGCCTGGCTTGGTCTACTGCTGTCAGGTATGGAAGTGAGGCCTCCCAAACGCAAATTCCCAGGAGGGAACCTAGTGAGATTTGAAATTAGGCCAATGGAAAGAGGGAGCCAGTCGTGAAGCTAGAAGACAGTTTTCCCTAAATACTTTGTGCAGAAAAGGGACATAGGAGGCTACGGGGAAGAGGGCAAGACCAGGTGAGTACCTTCTCATCCAGGGCCTTGTGGTGCTCAAACAGCGACTTGAGGGCCTTTAGCACCTCCACCTCACTGGAAACCCCTGAAGGTGACTGGGCCTGGCGTTTCACCACAGTCATCCGCAGCGACCGCTCATGGCGGGACACCAAGCACTCCAGATGTTCCAGAAGCAGCTGGCAGGGAGCAGTGGAGGGCAGGAGGGACAGCTGTGAGTATGCGCTTCAGGGGCTGCAAGCAGGGCCTATCAGATCACCCAGTAGCCGTAAGTACAGCCCTGCCAGTGTTACAATGGTGAAATTCGTCTATGTGGTGCATCGTTGCCTCCAAATTAAAAACCCATCCCAACCCAGGTGCCCTGCCCTCTTGCCCAGGAACCTGACCCAGCAACTACAGGAGAAAAGCTTAGTGCTGGTGTTTACATGGACTGTGACCGGGCATGTGAGGCAGGAAGAGGTCAGGATGCGGCTGAGGCCTTGCCTACTTCTTGGTGAAGATGTTGTCTTACACACACACAGAACCAGGTCATCCCCACTTACCCTTGTGTTGTTTCGTTCAGCTTTCAGCTCTGATATCTCTTCCTCCCGCTCTAGAAGCTGCTCCCGACACATGCTCAGCTCCCGGGTCAAGGTGGCAAATTCCTGCAAACCCCCAGGGCCTCTCAGTGCTTGATGATTTTCGTCCTAAGTAGCATCCTGCATGCCGGAGTCCACAGGGGCCTCCTCGCATCCACTCCTAACTTGCACACCTACCCCCGAGAAAACCCCAGTCCACTGCACTGCAGGGCAATAAACCCTACTGCTAGAGTGGGCTTCCCCAGGGAGGCCGGGTCTCTAAGGCCTCTGTGCAGTCCAAATATGTGTCAGGATCCGAGGGAACGGGCTCATCCAGAGTGAGAAAGTCACTGAGTCTGCTCTACAGCCCCTACCTCTCTAGCCACCACTTGGCCTTTCTGTTTCAGTGGCCTCGTCCTTTAGAAACTGATAGAGGCCAAGGCTGCCGTTGGCTCAGCAGAGTGAGGTCCACACAGAAGCACACAGACGTTAGAGATGGAAGGGAAGGGTGTGCGGAAGCATACATCTGAGTGGGCCCCAGGAAGCTCTCTTCCATTCCTTCCCCAGGCTCTGCAACCTGCAGGTGGCTACTGAAGTAAGAGAATAGAAGGTGCCCCCTACTCTGGAACAAGAGGTCCTATAGAACCAGCGAGCCCTGTGGGTTTAGCTCTCGCATCCTGGGAACCCGCTCCTGATGCCACAGCACTAACCCTGGCTTTGCCGAATATCTATGCACCGAGTTTGTCTTCGAGGGAGACCCACCCCATACTGGTAGGCCCAGACACTTTCAGAGACTTTTCCAGTCCCCTCTCTTCTATCAGCACCAGCATCTAGGGGTGAGAGGCTGGCCCACAGTTTCTTACCTATTTAACAGCCCTTGCTAAATTCTAGGAAGTTCTCAGATACATGACCCAAACTCTGGCTGCCAAGAGCTAAGAGGCACTGAGCCGAGGATGCAGCCCCACTACTCACCACACCTTCCATGCACACCCCACATTCATCACCAAAGGAAGAATTGCCAAAGCAGCCCCTGTCACTTCAGACCAGATAAAAGGGCCAAGAGGGGTTGTGGGAAGGGGCAAGGGACCAGAGAAGCCACAACACAAGGAACCAAGAAGCTCTGGGCCCATTCCTTGCTTACTGCCCTTCTATCAAGGCCAGGGCTAAAGATAGGCCAAGGTCCAGGATCTCACACCTTGGAAGCAGAGGTGGGGTCAGAACCCTCAGCTTACACACAGGCATGTGCAGTCACACTTACACACACACATACGCACACTCACATGCTCACTCACACACATGCATGCGCAGTCACACTTACACACACAAATACATACGCACACTCACATGCTCACTCACACACATGCACTTGCACCCAGAGACAGGACTCAATGGCCTGTCCCCCAGCCCTGTACCATGACACTCCCAAAAAAGGGCTATGATGCTCTCTGCTCTCCCACCTCAGGACACCTGTCTCCACTTCTCCATTCTAATCCGTCTCACAGACTGCTGCGAGGATGACCTCCAAAGCACAACACTGTCCACAAAGTTAAACACACACACGGCATAATCAAAACATACAGAATGTTCGATTTTTAAAAAATTATTACAGTAAAAAACACACTACCATTAATGCCCCCTCAAAATCTTCCTCTTCACTCTGACCACACTTATCCCATTATTCCTGCCACTTTCTGCAGCAGTTCTAGAGTCCTCTTTCATGAGTATCCTTAAAAGATGTGATCAAAATTCAGTAAATGTTGCTCCTGAGTGTTATCCAACAGAAAGCCGGGCTCGTAACAGACATGACAGCGTGTCCTCGTCCACTTTGTTCACTGGATCTGGCACTGTGTGACTTCTGGCTTTTTCCCAAAGTCAAAATGACCATGACAGGTAAATGTTTTGAGTTGATTCAGGATATTCAGGCAGCCACAATGGTGCAACTAAAGACACGAAAGAGAACTTCCAGAACTGAGTCAGAAAGTGGCAAGAACAATAGAGTAAGTGTGCTTAAAATGAGGGAGATTATTCTGAGGGGAATTAATGACCATGTGTCCTTTTCTGTAATAATTTTTTTTAAAAAATAAACATTTACTGTATTTTTCAATCACGCCTTGTAATTCCTTTTTTTTTTTTTTTTTTTTGATGCTGGGGATCGAACTGAGGACCTTGTGCTTGCTAGGCAAGCACTCTAACCACTGAACTAAACCCCCAGCCCATACCTTGTACTTCTTAACTTGGTTGTCAAACTTCTGTTTCATGGCTCCTTTCCACCCCGGCACCCAGCCTACTTGGGTCACTTGCAGTTTCCAAACACCGGGAACCTTCCCACACCACAGCTCTGCCAGGTGGGCGCCCTCTCCCTGCAGAGCGCAACCCTCTCTGCCACCTGAACGAGAGTAGATTCCCTTCAAAGCCCATCACCAACAGCCCAGCCTCCTAGGGACCTTCCTGGACTTCCCAGTGGAAGCCTCCCTCCCTCCCTTGAAAACCATTCAGGCCAGGCATAGTGGCACGCGCCTGTAATCCCAGCACTTGGGAGGCTCAGGCAGGAAGACCACTGCGAGTTCAAAACCAGCCTGAGCTACATAGTGAGTTCAAGGCAGCCTGCAGAGCAAGACACTGTCTCAAAAAAAAAAAAAAAAAAAGAGAGAGACAGACAGACAGACAACCATTCAGCACCAGCTTGGGAATCCACCATTCAACCACAAATACGTATGTGTACCAGGTCCTGTGCTGGTCGCTGAGGATACAGTGACAAGAAAGGTACAGCCTCTTCCCTTGTGAGGCTTCCAATGTGGAAAACCAGGAAGGCCTGGGATCACGTCCTGGTTCTGCCCTTGCCCTTGTTAGCGATACACTTTGGACAAATTATCTAACCTCTCTGAACCTAGTTCTCTGATCTGTAACACAAGCCTCTCTCCAGAAATTGCTGTGAGGATTACATGAGCCCACAATACAGAAAGCACTTAGCAGGAGCCCATCAAAGACAGCTATTTTTATCAGCGACGTTCTTTTCCACCTTTGGGCCTCTCTTATCCTCCCCTCCATTCTGCCCTAGTCATCTGGGTCCTGGGTCTCCTTTCCAGTCTCTGAGCTCCTTGGACAGGAACTGGCTCATTCACACAGGCAAGTTCAGGGCAGCAGGCACAGAGAGGTAGGCAGGGCCTATCTCCCCACCTGCCTTTTCACCAGGGCTCCATATTCATACTGATGAAGTATCATCACCCACTCAGGCCCCGCCTGGAACAAAGGGGCTAGAGCTGAGGCGTGAGCTGTCTGACTCCCCAGGGCTGCCTTCCCCAAGCACAGCAGCAGTCCCGGCAGCCCCAGCAGCCCAAGGCAGGCTGTACAGGAGTCCAGTGCCCGGCTTTGATACTCATCTCTCTCCTAAGCCCACATGGTTGCTGTGAGCCCTGTGCTTGCAGACAGATGGACCCTACCTCTCCCTGGGCCTGGCTAACCAGGCAGGGTTTATACCTTCTTTCACACACAGCAAGATAACTCAAATTCCTGTTCCAATCTCCATCCTCAGAGGAGGCATTTTGCCTGGAATATCTACCAAAGGGATAAGCAGGAAGCAACAGAGCCCCAGGGCCAATACGGTAAAGCAGAAATATGTTGGAGGGCAGGATGCAGCGCTTTGGGGTTCAAATCCTCCTTCTATCCACCTACCAACTGCAGTCATGATCAACTGATTGATCTCCCCAAACTTCGGTTTCTTCATTTGTAAAACAAGTACCACCAACTTCATCGTTGTGGGAATTTGGTAGGATGATCCACACAGAGTGCTCAGTCCATAGAAAATATGCCATAAATGGAGACTACATTATAGTGACTAGCAGTGCTGTCGAGGAGCAAGAAATGGGATGTTAAGATACCTTGCTTTGGGGTTGGGGATTTAGCTCAGTGGTAGAGCGTTTGCCTCACAAGCTCAAGGCCCTGAATTCGATTCCCCAGCTCTAAAAAACAAAAACCAAACAAACCAAAAAAAACCCTTGCTTTGCCTGTAATTGACTATGTGACAGCGCTTGCTTTTCATCTGTGGAATAGGGAAGCTGGAAGAGATGATCTCTAACGCTTCTCCCACCTCCCCTTTCTGTGACCCCCTCCCCACCCCAGCCCCATCCATCCAAGAACAGGGGCTTCGGTGAGAAGGCAAATTGAGACTTCTTTCCAGTCTAGGGTGCCACCTACTGGCAGTCTGGTCTCACTGCAGTTGAAACTGCAGTTGGATTTTCTTCCGGCATCAAAGCCCATCATTTCGCCAGGTGAAGCCAGTCCCAGGCTGAGGAGCTTGGGGGTGACAGGGAAATGATTTCTGTTTGAAGGCGGAGCATAAATGCTCCTTGAATTTCAGCATTTATATGCAAATAGATGCAGACGAGCCGAGGGCCCCACAGCGGCCGAGGGGAGGGGCAGAGGAGGTGCCTCACCTGGGGGAGGGCGGAGTTAAGGTGGCGCTGGAGCTGGTCCCGCTCGCGCAGGGCATCCTGGAGCCGGCTCTGCGTGGCTGCCAAGGTTTCCTGACTCTCCCGAAGGGACTCCAGCAACTTCTCCCGCTCATCCAGCATGTTCACCATCAGCTGCTCGAAGTTGGCGTCAGCATCGGCGCCGTGAGGGGGCCCCAAGGGGTCCCCCTCGTTGATTGTGGGCATCACCTCACACATGGTGGGGGTGGGCAGGGCCTTCTCAGCGTCAGGGACGGGGAGGGACTCACGGGGTTGGCACCTGCAGGAGGACCCTGTGCATGGGTCTTAGAGTGGGCAGTGCCAGGACAGTAGACAGGCGGGCAGGGGCTTCTCCCATGCCATCAGTTGCTCTTGCTCTGAGGGGCCCCTGGGGCCTGCGGTTCCCCTGTGGAATGGGGCCAGAGAGCCTGGCTTAACCTCTCAGGGCTGGGGCTGGGTGCCCTGTGTGCCCAAACCGGCGGGCAGCATCGGAGTGTGGCCATGACAGGCAAGGAGAGCAGGGCGAGGAGACGGCCCTTATCTTAGACTGAGCGCGGGAGCCCGGCCGAGTCCCAGCTGGGTCTAGCGACACCCATCGCTTCCGGAGGGCTGTGTGGCCTACGGAAGAAGACAGCGCCTTTGAGGTCCCGCGGAGGGGAGAGGGAGGAGATAGGGAGGGGAGAGGCAGGGGGCGGGTGGGGCCGAGGAGGCCGGGTCTGAACCTGAACGTGGGGGGCGGGGCGCGGGCCCTTCTCGGGCTCACTGACTGGGAAGGCGCCTCCTTAGCGCCCCCAAGGAATGCACTGCCCATGGCCAGGCCTCTGCCGCCTGCCCCCAGCAGCTGTCAGAAGTGCAGCCGCAGTGGTTCCCCCACCCACGTGGCTCGCTGGACGAATATAGAAATGATTCAGTCAGCGGTAGGGGAGCAGCCGCTGGCTGCCCAGAGTCCTGCTGAGACCTGAGGGTGGGAGGGGAGGAAACAGGGTCTCTGGCCGGCTGCCTACACACTTCACCTGCACACTCAGCCAAGCCAAGTGGGGAGGGCGCTGAAGGGCTTAGTGGGTGGGACTTCTGGGGGCCAGAGGAAAGAGGCGACAGAGTCTTTCCTGCCCTGACCACCGGCACAATGTGGCTAAGGCCCTGGAGAGGCACAGGTTGGGCAGTGGGGCAGGCAGAGAGCCCTGACCGGCTCCAGGGTCCATAATTCAGGGAGGAGGCTCTGGCTGAAGTCATTCCCCACTTCTGAAACTTGCCAAAAGGGACAGACACAGGCCTGGAGGACAGCAGCCTACCACCTCTGCATTGGAGAGGCACTCAGGGTCCACATGCAAGTAAGGGGTCACTCTGGAGGAGGGTCCATGTGGGGCCACCTACGCATGGCTGGGAATCTGCTCCCTCCATGTAATTATCCATTGCTAGCCCTGCCAGAAGTCTCCAGCTACCATGGTCAGCTTGTGCACAGCCTGGCTGTAGTGAAGCCTGGAGCATGGCACAGGGAAGCCCAATGGTCAGAGCAAAGGAAGGTAAAAGGAGGAAAGCGGCATGCCTCTGGGAATTTCTCTGCCCACAATTGGTTTCCAATTCCCTGCCCACTGCTACATGGTCACTACCCTCACCCATTTTCCAAGGGAGGGTCTTCAGGTCTCCCTATTGCTGGACAGCTCTGCAGGGGTGTGAAGCCCCCAGACAGTGGTGGGTACACTGGAGACCTCCACAAATGGTGCTTTCCTTCCTTCCCCTCTCCCCTTTCAAGAGACAAAGGAGCAACCACTGCCCCCCCGGGGGTGAGAACAGGCTGACCGGGAGGGTCAGGATGGAGGCAGCATCAGGACCATGGCGAGGTGAGAAGTAGGACAGTGGCAGGGCTGAGTCTGGTGGGGGAAGCAGAGGAGGGCCTGGCCGTGTGTTCATCAGCCCCTCCCCCTGAGGCATGATGCTCTAGCAGAACAGGGGTAGTAAGAGAGAGGCAGAGACAAATGTGGGGCCTGGGTCAGAGGAAAGCTAGTGGAAGACTCGAGAGCTCACACCCACAGCCATTTCCAGAGGGGCCCAGAGCTGGAGCTGGCACAGGAACACAGAGACCTAGGGCACGCACACACGTGGCCACGCAGATGCCCCAGACATAGAAACTGGTTGCAAACTCTGATCATAAGGATCCCTTTCCCTAGTTGGTGACCTACCATAGAGGGCAGCACCCCGAGAAGTCTCCAAGGTGAAAGGCAGAACCCTGGTCTGCACCCTGCCTTTCTCAAGCTGCTGCTGCTGCTGGGCAGCTCACACTCACCTACCTGCCCCACAGAGCAGCTGGGAGGGCAGGGAAGGGCCTGCCACCCAGCCCGGCTCGAGCTGCCATCTCACTGATGCTAAAAACGTGCTTCCTCCACTTCTCCCACCCATGGTGCCAGGCCCTTTCACGGTGAATGCTCCAGACTCATTAAGAGGTGGCCCACATTCCCCCTATTCCTCCACTCACTCACGCATATCAAAAAGAAATGAAAGACCAGAAGAGGAGACCAGGCTAGGAAGGGCCCCTGTGGCAGAGGCTGCCCTCTGGAGATCTTACACAATGTGCTCAGCTCAGAAACATGGGAAGAGCTGCAGCCCAGCAGATTCCCAGGCAGCCTGCAGTGTGTGCAGAGGAAAAGCCCACAACTGGGCCTCAGGAGAGCTGGGATGCAGTTCTGCCAGAGACCAGCTGGATGACCTTGGGCTTGTCGCCACCACTGAAGCCTCTGCGAGAAGATGGAACCCACAACCCCTGCTTTGCCTGACTCAGGGGGATGAGATCATGGATGAGCGGAGTTCAGCAAAGGAGAATTTGGGGGAAGGACTTTTCCCTTCATGGTAGGCAAAGGCAGGCCTGTAGGTGCAGTTTTTAAACCTCCAAACAGGAAAGGGGCTGAGAAAGTTCTCAGGAGGGGAGAACAGGCTGGCCTCTGTGAGGTGCTGGCCATGTGCTCCAACTTGGCCTCCCCAAATCCTCCTGGTCCTTTTGGCAACAGAGAATCTGGCTTTGGTGCCACCAGGCCTTTCCCAGCCTCCCTCCAAACCTGGTACCAGGTGGCAAGTCCACGTCTGCCCAAATGGCACAGAGAGCTGGTTGACAGTGAGCCCAGACAGATGCCAGACAGATCCCCCTGAGCGGACTGCCAGAGGACCTCCTGCCCTATTCACCCACTATACCAACCAGTGAGCAGACAGGAGCCCAAGAACAGCCACATGGGGACACCTGGCTCCTTCCCGCTCCTGGGCTGTCTTTAAATAGTGCAATTATCATCTCAGCCTAGCAGAAGCCTCCTCAACTCCCTGCACAATTCTAAGTAACACTCACAGGTCCTGATTCAGCGGCGAAAGCTGCCAGCCCCCCCACACCACAAGCAAGCATCTGAAGGGGCTTTGCAGGGAAGAGTGTGGGCGGACTGTGAAAGAGAGGGAGAGGCTCAGGAGTGAGTGGGTGTGAGCGTGTGTGTGTGTGTGTGTGTGTGTGTGTGTGTGTGTGTAGGGAGGGGGTCAGAGGAAAAGTGGGCCTCTGGTTTTATGAACACTGAAAGGAGAACCCAGAGGCATGTTTGGTTTTCCAAATACGCCCCCACCTTTTCCTAACAAACAAGAAGGATGGGCATCGGGTCTGATGCGCAGGCCAGTCATGCACACAGGCCTGACTCCCCACTGCCCTACCAGATGGCAGCCCCACCACTGTGAGCCAGCTCAGCGAGGGCAAGGCTGCCGGCCTCTGTGGAGGCTGCTGGGCCAAGCCAAAGTGCTGGGAACTGCACCCCAGTCTGAGTGGCCATGAGCTGCACAGAGGGAGTCTGAGGTGCGAACCCCTTCACAGCTGAGGGGAAAGGGGAGGGTCACACATCCCTCAACTGCAGAAAGGGTGGGGCTTGAATAAATGGGGAGGGAGGTGGTCGTCCAGCAAAATAAGAATGATTCTGGTAGCTCCTATTATTTACCAATATTTACCACATGCCCAGGACTATACTATCAGCTGAAATGTACTAACTGATTTTAATCCTCAAGATTCCTTAGGAGGAGGATGTAATCCTTCCCATTTCACAGATGTAAGGACTGGGACTCCAAGACATATCAGCAAGTCTGCACAGCTAGTAAAAGGAAGAAGTAGGATTCGCCTCCTCTCTCTGACTCCAAAGAGAGATGGGGGTAGAAGAAGAGGAAGAGTGAAGATAATACCATGTCTCCTCCAAGGAACCAAAGCACCTGGGCCATACTCCTTCCCACCCCCATCAGGGTGATAGCAGTCTGGGGACAGGTCATCCTGGCCATCCTTCTGCCCCTCCTTTTCAAGCCTAGGAAAAGCTTCTGCTGGGAGCCATCGTGGTCATGGGCGGCCACTTCTCCACTAACAGGGACAGTTTCCAAGGCCCATCCACCTCTCACCCACATCTCTCCCACCCTGGCTGCCTCCACACTCCACACCAGGTGTAAGCTGCCTCCCTGAGTCCCCCACACCCACACCACATTCCTGCAGGCACTAGAGACAGACTTCCTTCTGGGCCACTGCTCCTAGCTTCCTGTGGGTTTTCACACGCTACCTGGCAGGCACACTGAAGTCCTCTTGCCCCACTTCCAGCCGCCACCCCCCAACCCCTCACTCACCTGTTCCCGGAGCCCACTACTGCTTGTGGCCTTTTGCACCTCACCTGGCCTGACTCTCATCTCCCCCGCCTCGCTAGTGAACCTGGATCGCCCCTCTAAGCTCCTATCAAGCATTGCCTCCTCCAGGGAGCCTCTTCTGATTTCCCCAACAGGGAAGATTTGCCCTTCATTGACTCAGTGCAGCCCTCTCTCTGCACCTCCTCCTGGCACTTAGCTTGCTTCACATCACCTCATCTGCAGTAAGAACCACATCCGACTTGGCACTGGATGCTTGCACACAGGTCCCAACCTGAATGGAGCTGAGTGCATTTGTGTGACAGCAAGAGTGATTTCTGGAAAGTCCATCCCTAGCCGACTTCAAAGCAGAACTCCAAAATAGGAAAACCTGGCTTGAGGCCTGGGAACGGGGTCATTTAACTCGCCCTCTGAAAGCTACATCTTGGACGCAAGCTGGGGGCCACTCCTATCTCGAAAAGCAGATTCTGACACAGGCTTATGGGTCCCTGCACAGGCTCCTCCCTGGCTACTTGTGTGACTTCTCTGAGCCTCAGTTCCCCCTCTGTGAAATGGGCATGCTCAGCAAACCCCACCTCAGGTAGCTGGTGGGTGGATGACCAGAGTTACCACCCATAAGGGTTGAGACTGGTCCCAGTGGACACTCACGCTCCCTGCTAACTCACAGTAGCTGAGAGCTAAGCTATTCCCAAAGCCTTCAAGGCTGGGCCCACTCTAAATGCAATAAGAAAATTAAAAACCCATCTAGCTACAGCAATCCATTCCCAGGGAGCAAAGTCTTGGACCAGCTCTATTCAGAGTTTCTCTTTCTAGCCACAAAGCCCTTTTCGAAGGCCCCGGTCCTACAAGACCAGCAGTGGGACTCTGCCTCTCTGGCTGTGGGGCTACAACGGTGGAAAACGAAGGTTGCACCACACAACGCACTCCAGCAACTCACAGGTTGTCACGAGGCTCGAAGGAGAGAACAGAACACAAGAAACAGTTCTGAGAAGTAGCAAACTTGGCCCAAGCACAGGTCAGCACCAGCTGCCGGCTCCGGGCCTCAGTCCCCTCATGCGGAGGATACAGGAGGCGTCTGCTCACCCCAGGGGCTCCCAGGAGCCTGAGCCCACAAAGCCCAGCTCTAGCTACGGGCCGCCTCTGCCCAAGATTCGGCGTTGTCTGGGGTGGGCATACAGCCTACCATCGAGCCCGGCCCCTCTGAGCGTGAAGGGAGCACTACTGACAATCACACATGACACCAGATCTGACACGTGGCAGTGCGGCCACCCTGTCACCACCCCAGGAGGACTAATGTCAGATACTAGTGGGAAAGGGAAGGCTACAAGCCACAGTGCGCCTCCAAAATAGTCACGGCTTCCACTGAACTTCGGACAGAGACCACAAACTCAGCTTTATGACAGAGCTCCCTTAGTGGCTGACTGGTTGGGGGAAGAGGAAAGTCTGTGACAAGCTGCAAGGACTCTGATTCCCTCTTCTTTCTTTAATCCCATCAACTTGATCCCCTAAACTCCAAATCTGTCAGTTTTACAGGACAACTAATTAAGATTTCATTTGTACAAAAGGATTCCCAGTCTAGAAAGAAGTTAGAAAAATCCAGCACTCTGGGAGGCTGAGGCAGGAGGATCAGAAGTTTGAGCCCAGCCTGGGCTAATAGTGAGAGCCCCCCCCCAAAAAAAGAGCTGAGGATGAGGATGACATATGGATGCAGTTCAGAGTAAAGGGCCTAGGTTCAGGCCCCAGTGCTGGAGAGAGAGAGAAAGAGAGAGATAAATCACTTGTCTGATTTAAGTACTTTTTACAGATATACTTAGTGTGTGTCCCCTTTTTCTTTCTTTCTTTTGGGAAAACTACATAGGTGACACCAAGACCCACCAATCATTTTCTGCAAGACAGCTGTCTTGTAGAGATCATATACCTTCCCAAGCCAACATCTATGGCTGCACCACTGAACACAACATGGAAGCTTTTCCGAAACTTATTGAGCACAGCAACCTAAGCCATCTTCTACTAATTAATTAATTAATTAACTAACCAATTAACATACACATCCTAAAAAATATTTGCCAAAGAAGTGTGGTATATTTGAAGAATAAACATCTTGTCAAACCCAGGAGACTGTGTGGGACAAATCTTAAACAGGGTCCTCTAGTGGTTAAAAAAAAATGCTTAGAAGTCACTGCATTAGATCAGCCATGAGATTAGAGCTATCATGTAGGAGCAAATAGTACTGGCCAGAGTGCTGCCAGGTGCCAGGGCATAAAAGGGCCAGAGCACAGAACTCCCTTGAGAAATGTAGGCACCACAAAAAGTGGTCACAAGACTGTGTGTTTGTAAAAAAGAGAATGTGAGGGGGGTCATGGGTATTCACGTGATAGAGTACACAACTGTACAGTCATAAGAATTCATGATGCATGTGTGTGGTAGTGGAAGAGGGACAGAGAATGTGTGTATGTGGTTGTGAAAACAGAGTCCTAAGAGTGTGTGCATGAAAGTGAGTAGGTGCGCACAGACATGAAAAGTATCTGGATGTGTGTGTTGGTAATTCTATGGCAGGGCTCATGACTGCATATGATTGTGGTCATGAAGATGCATGTGTGACTGTGCACAGTCGTGAGAGTGTGTGCATGTGCACCTGACAGTCATGAGATCATGTGTGCTCCTAAGAGCACAAGAGGGCCACGAGACCGTGTGTGTGCATGGCTGGTGACCACGCGAGTGTACTGATGGTCTTGAACCCATGTGGGCATGGGTGAGAGGGAGGGAGGGAGGAGTGATGGGGATGAGAGCATGAAAACTCCATTGTTCCAGGTGCTCTACCCTAGATAGGCCAAAACTTTCAGCACTCCACAGCTGACCTAGTATGAGCGGAGATTACGGAACTGAGTCCAGTGTACCCTTTTGATCAACCACACAGACAAACACACACACATACACACACACACACACACACACACACACACACACACACACCCCATCAGGGATGCACTAAAGGATCTCCAAGGCCCAGGGTTCCTTGTCCATGAGAAACAGCTGGAGTCACCCCTGCACCTCCCAGAATTCTACTGCTATTCTCTCAGAATTCCCTGCACCTCCCAGAATTCCTGCTCTACTCTCCCAGAATTCCCTGTGCCTCCCAGAATTCCTACTCTCATAGAACAGCACAGGCCAAGCCCTGGGCCTAGCCCCTCCTCCCCAGGCTTCTTGCTCTCAGTAGTGTTCCTTTTAGCCAAAGAAACAAAAGCTCTCTCCTGAAGCAGCTGCCAAGGACCCTTCCGTTCAGCAACCCCTACCTAGGACTACAGATTCCCCCACCTGCCCACCCAGCATGGGACTTCCCTTCACAACACCATTGACAGCTTAGTCTTTGATTATCCCTCAGCTACAAAGAACTCACTACTAAATGAGGAAGGTTTAATCATTCTAAGTAAGTTTTTCAAATATGCATTTAATTTACAAGGATTCGACTCTTCTGGCTGAGCAAAAGAAGCAACAAAAACCAGTGATTTCATCTGACACAACTACAAAATTACATTGGACATAAATACTCTTTTTTTAAATCATCGTACAATGATATATGCATTACATATTTATATATTTATAGAGAGAATGTATATAATATATACAAAATCTATATATTCATAGTATTGCTGAGGGTTATAAAGCTAAACCCATAGGCCATGTTTGGTGAGGGATTTAGGGATTTTCACTGTATCTACTACCTGCAGAATCTGATTCCCACAATGAGGTATACTGGGTCTCCAGAGGCTTCTCTGCTCCATGTTAAATATTTCTAGTTGCAAGAGGCCCAGCTTCACGGAACCCAGGAGACCAGAACCTCTTCAATCCAATCCAACACTCACTCCCTGAGTGATTTCCACCAACCCGATACTGTAACAGATACATAAGACATCGAGACACATCTCAACCCTCAGGTGACTTGGGAGAACATAGATACACATGTAGCTGTTCAAGAGCAATACAGAGTAGCATGTGACCAAATCTTGAGTCTCTGACCCAGCCTGCAGGTCAGTACTAAGCATCAGTTGGAGTATGATCAGTTGGAGTATGATCAGTTGAATTAACTGGTGGCAGTTTCTCCTCCAGCTCCCTCGGAATGAAGAGGCTCCAGCCAAGGCCTTTCAGTTTCCATGGGAAAGGCAGGCAGCTGCCCTGTGCTAGAGCTGACTCTTGGGAGGACAGAAGATACCTGTGGGAAGTCCCGGCTCTGCAGAACTCAAGCTCTCTGGGCAGCAGTCATGCTTGTACGGCCAGCAGCAGCCAGGAGAGGACAAGAAGGGAGTCCTCA
This sequence comes from Hystrix cristata, assembly GCA_004026905.1. Taxonomy (NCBI): domain Eukaryota; kingdom Metazoa; phylum Chordata; class Mammalia; order Rodentia; family Hystricidae; genus Hystrix; species Hystrix cristata. Next base: position 25,388 of record PVJO010001652.1, on the reverse strand, counting down.
GAGTCTGCTTGGTCCTGAGTCTCATACCAGCCTTGCTTAGATCTCCTTGTCCTGCGGCTATTTCCCCTACCAGCCCCACCCCCAGTAACATTCTCAGTTCCCTCAGGAACCAGCCCTCCAGGACAAGTGCTGAGGGTCACCTAGAAGCAACCCCTCCTAGAGTGGGGTACTAAGAGGTACCATGGTCCTCAGCAGACGGTCCTCAGCATAGCACTACGCCCATCTGAGTCCTTTTATCCTGCTGGCCACCCGAAGTGCCACGCTCCTGTGAGCCAGCATAGTATGCCCTCCAGAGCTAATTATAGGTCAGTGAGCTAGCAGGCCAAAGGGGAGACAGATGGTGACTTCACGTGGCTGCAAAACACACTTGGCCCTCCCTCTGACCCCACTCCTTCCTGTCCATTACTCACGCTCTGGGACCCAGGCTCTGAGCAGCCTTCACTCTTTTAATCCCACCTGCTCCTCAGGAACCCCCCTCCTCAGCACATCCCACCTGATGCACTCTTGGATGCACGAGCACACGCACGACTACACCACTCAGTCGTCACAACTTGTGCTCAACACAATAGTGCTAAGGCCCAGGGAGAGTATCCCTAGCACAAGAAGGCCACAGCTAGTTCCTCACAGGAAGGTGGGGGTGGTGGGGGTGGTATTTATGTATTTATGTATGTATGTATTTATTTATTTATTTATTTATGTATTTGCAGGTTTGTGTTTTGTTTTTCAGTGCTGAGGATAGAATGAGACACGCTAGACAGGACTCTACCATTGAGCTACACCCCAGCCCTCCCCTGTATCTTAAAGCTCTCTTTGCATTCACTCCCAGGCCCTTCTGAGTCTTCACCCCCGACTCTTTGCCACCAAAGGTCCACTACTCATCCTGTCCCCAGCTCCAGCCCTGCTATTTTCAGGTGATCAGAAAGGACCCACAGCAATCCCCGGTAACTCTTTCTAACTCTAAGGTTTCAGCAATCAGCTCAAAAAGGAGACCCAGGAGCCTGACAGTCAGCCTGGCCCTGCCCAGCCCCTCCAATCAATCCCTCCTTTAGGAGTCAGCAGCCAGACTTCATACAACCTGGCATCATGATGTGCTCAGCAGCACAGGCCCAAACCCCACAGGATGAGGTTCCCCTCCACGCCCTGCCCCCACACTCCTCCATCTTCCAGAGATGGTGTCTCTCTCTGCGAGTGTCTAGTGCATTCTTGGTCCCCAATAACCACTGTGCAATCCATCAGCTCATTACTCTGAACTACCACTCATCCCAAGAAGCCTCCTCAGGACACAATCAGAAAACAGCCAAGGGAAATCATTCAAGAGCTGTCTTTTTGCTAAGGCAGCTTCCCTGGGACTACCTGGCTAGTTAGTGGTAGTGACTTTGTGGACTGGAATCAAGTTAAGCTCCTTCTTTCACAAATCTAATAGCAATGTAACTAATTTGTGTGTAGGAGGAGGAATGTTAACAGAGTACCTATTATGTGTGCCTACTACGGGTACCTTTCAATTCTTCCACGACCCAGATTGCCTTCAGAAGACCAAGCATCGGGTCTTCTATCCAGTACAGTAGGTACCCAGTAAATGTTGGCTGGATGTTGGAAATCGTACTAGGTGAAACAGTTCCAACAAGTCTGGAAAGAGCTGCAGAAGTCCCTGAAACTGAGCTCCTGGAGGGGCCCCTTCAGCTCACACCAGGAGGATCTCTTTGCTACCCAGAGCTTCCTCCTTGACCACTTGTTCTCCTAATAGAACTGAAGGGCAGCCTAAAGTCCCCTACCCTTCTAAGGAATACTACCAGCACATCTCTCTCAAAGGTGACATCAGCATCTAGTGGCACTTTGTCCTGGATCCCTCCTCCTTCTCAAAGAAAACCACCCACACCACGTTCCCAAGTCCTCCAGCCCGACCTCTCTCCCTACCCACCAGCAAAACCTCAAGATCTGTCCTGGAAACCATCCCTACTGCATGGCCAAAAAATCAGCTCCCCACTCCCACCCTCCCAGTTTCGGAATGTCTATTCCAGCTGTCTTTTCCTGTTGCGCCCACCCTCATCCCCACCCCCACCAGGCCTCTGGTGTCCGCTCCTTCCACCCCACCGCCCTGCCACTGCGGAGATGGGGACATCTCTGGCACAGACTGAGACTGGCAGTTCCAGGAATGGAGAGCTGGCGGTAGGTAGTAACGGGAGGTGTAATGAAGCAACCGGGAAGGATTAAGACCCTGGGAAGCACGGAGACCTCAACCCCTCAGAAGCGCTTGCCCAAAGGGGTAGAGTCGGCCCTCGAGCGCGCCGAGAGGCGCTTTTCCTCTGACTCTTCTGGAGGGGAAGTGGAGGCGCAGTACATCCAGTTCCCACCAGAAGACGAGCCAGACCCCCACACACACACCTCCCGCGAAGCCGAAGGAGCTGAGCGCAAACTCCATGCCCTCCCTGCAAATCGGGCATCACCCCCATCTCATCCCCAAGGGCACAGGGCACCGCAAGGCTGGCGAGGAGCAGAGAGCAGGCAGTACCTAAACCTGCCAGAGACACACACAGAGTAAATCGAGGCTGCTTCCCGAGGCGCGCTAGAGAGAGACCCTCCCCAAAGTGTGTGGGGAGCTAGAGCAGGGGAAAAGAGGCGTCTTTCCCCAGCTCGGGGTCTGGGCGCTCACCTGCTTGCAATCCCCGAAGGCCCAGCAGCAGGCGTCTCGGCTGGGAGGCAGCAGGGAGCCGCCCCCGACCCGGGCAGCGCCACACGTCCTCGAGCGCCGAGCGCGCGCAGAGGTAGCTGCAACCTCCGCCGCCCTAGCGCCCTGCCCCGAGGCCCCGCCCCCTTCCTCCGCGGACACCCTAGCCCCACCCCGAGGGCGGGGTCTGTCCGCCTCTCCCGAGGCCCCGCCTCCTGCCCCGGGGGTGGCACGTGACGCGAGCGCTGCTTTGATGCTCTGCGCCATCTTGGTTCGGCCTCAAAAAGGGACAGAACGCCAGGGCTTCACCTGGCAGGCGCAAGGTCCCAGTCGGGGTCGAGGGTGCGGCACTCACCCTGTCCCTAGTGTAACCACCTGTTCCCTCAATTGCCCAGCGGCTGTCACCTTTTTTATCTGCTCTCTCCCACCCATTTAACTGAAGAAACTTGAAACCAGATACATCGGGTAGTGTGCACTTCAGCGAATTGTGTCACTTGTCTGCAAGCATCAGACAGTTCTAAAACTGTTACTATAAAATGCACTGTTTGTCTATTTTATATATAGATAGGATGAAAACAGACTCGGATGCCAGAACTCACTGACAAACTGTATCTAAAATCCTCCTGAATTGCTCCCTTACCCTGTCCCTCCCCCCGTGGCTATTAATGCATCTTGCCCATCTGGTTTGTTAAATTGCATCACAGTGCCTACTCAATCCTTTACAAATACCCAGTAAGCACTCTGGAAGTGTTAAGAATTTTTATACACACATACATTCACATATGCATGAATTGATAAGATACACATGTTCTCTATCAGCAGCAAAGTTGAGACCAATGACACATAGAACCATTTATTATTTTTCCTCCAATATATATCTGGAATTCTGATTTACTTTGGGGGGAGGGCAAAAGCTAAATTTGTATTATTTTGTTTCACCCTCAAAATCATGTATCTATTTAAAGAAGTGAAAATTATTGAACAGTTTTTAGCCTGAAGTCCAGAAAGCTCCAACTCTTCACGTAGCCTGGAGTCAGCAAAAGGCAGTTATGCTAGAAAAAGCAACTCAGCCAAAGCATGAGCGGGCTGAAGCCACAATAACATTGACAACACGGTTTCCCAAACGTGTGCATTTAAGAGAGAAGAGCGAAAGCAATATCCAACATTATATCTAACGTTGCACCATGGAGTCTGCACAAAAACTCAGAAGTTGAATCAGAACACAATTATTAAGCCCAATTTATTTCATCCCCTTTTAAAAGTAACTCCTGAATGGGAGGCACACATTCCATCGGGACAACTTCCTCCCGCTTCACGGCATCTTCTGTTCAGGAAACTGGGGACTCCACTCTTCTTTCTTTCTGCCTCAAAGAGGCAACTTTTTATTGTAGAGATCTGTGAAGTGCTTTTGGTCCTTAGGTTGTTTTTATTCCTTAAATGCCCAAATTCTGTTTTTCACTGACCAAGACTCACTTTCTGCGTGAAGAGCTTTAGCGCCACCCTCAATTGTGGGGTATGGCTAGCTAGCTGTTAGCAGGAGAACTAAGCAGATGCTTCCTAAGGATAATCTTTAAATAGCAGGGGGTGGGGAGGATGGTAAGGATAAAACAACATACTAATTTAGCAGTTTGGCTCACAATAATACCTGCCCTCAAAAAGATTTTTATGTTTGAAGAATACTGTGTTAATTCCCAATTCCTGAAAATATCTAGTTCACTGATTACTTTGGGCCAGTGTGGGGGGTGGGACTGGTGTGAGCACAGAAAGGTTATCTGCTTAAACAAACAAACAAAAAAACCCACTCATGGCTCCCTTCTCAGAGCACACCAACTACCTGAAGTCCTTTGACCAACAGGAGGACATCAGCATTTCTGCGTGGACAAAAGGCCAGGCTCCTGCGGACACACAGGACAGCAGCAGAGGTCACTGAGTGTGGACGCCCAAGAGGTGCTTCCAAACAGCCCATGCACTTCTGAAATGACCTTCGGCATCCTTTAGAAATACCCTCCAAACTGTTTAATGAAAATGCCACTATCCTTCCTGAAGTAACTTTCTTGGTTTGTCTTACATTTTACTCAGTAACATATATTTAAAAGATTCGTCACTCTTACATACTTTATGGGATGATCAAGACATAGGTACACCATAATCAAATTTTTACCCTTTTACTTTTTATATTTTGGTCTATTACACTCTGCATACTCCCTTTCACCACCATCTCCCATTAGAAAAATGGTACTGACCTTTTAAATTGTGGAGAGCAAAAAAGACCTGGGTCAGAATCCTAGCTCTACATTTCCTGGCTATTATGGCCTTGGGTAAGTCATTAACTCAGCTTAGCAACCATAAAATAGAAATAGTTTCACCTACCTTGCGAGGCTGTAAGGATTAGATATTATGTAAAGTTCCCAGAACGAACTAATGACCCAAAGTCATGATCATTACCATCGGCCTTAAGCAAAAGTCAAAACAACAACAAAAAACCCTAAAATCCAAAATTGGCAAAATATTTATGCAATAAATATCCAAAAATTATTTTTAAGAAAAGATTCACAAGTCAATCTTGTAAGATTCTGAAAACCCTGTCACCTGCTTTATTTCTGGAGAAGGGCAAAGGAAAAAGAGAAAATATTTACTTGAATTTGAGGGACAGCTACAGTGGAAGCAACAGTAGCAAAAATTTTAGGTCTTGGGGTTCCTCTGATCCATAAAAGAAAACTTCCTTGCTTGAAGATTTGAGTTTAATTTTTCCCTAGATCAAGATCATCCATTTTCCACTGGTATGAAAGAATAAAGAAAACAAACTCAATAGCACCAAATAGGTTTTAACACAGAAAACAGGGCCAGGTTTATCCTTTCAAATGCAAATTTTTACATTAAAATATGTTTATAAATCATAGCTGTTTTCCTCTTGATTGAACCCTTCTCCCTCCTGTAATAGAAACCCCAGGAATCCAAAGACCGTGTGCATTACTAATCAGACACACAATCCAGCTGCCCCTTCCAAACCGGAATCTGATTACTAATGGACTAGATGCAGGGCTGCCCCAAGGGACAGGAAGCAGTAACTATGCTCTCAGGGAGAATGGATACTGCGGATGCCACCAGTCAAAGAGTCGAACACTGTGCACTGGGTCCAGGATGACTTGCACACCCTGTTCACTGCGCAGCTTCCGCCCACCATGGACAGGAGAATCTTGGAATACCAGTCTCACTCGATGATGCCGCATGTCTGTACTCACATTAATTGTAAACTACAAGGAAAAAGCAAATACCCAACATAACCATGGTTTCCTGCAGTTCATCCTAAAATGAGACAGTCTAGATATAATTCACACTGGCTACAACACAAGATCAATTTCTAAGTTAGAACACCAACACCTTTGTAAAGATATAAAAATAAAGGATGCTTTTATAAGGTCTTCTCAGCTTCATACATTTAAACCATACTAAAGAAAGCCTCACAGATGGATGAATAAATTAGGATATACACACACAGACTACCATCAAAGGCAATTTTCCTTTAAATTGAGAGATAACTTGATGATTTTGATGAGATACTGTTGAACAAGTATAGCAAGATACATGAAACATAAACCTGACCCCATTTTTGTAAAATAAACCATAAAATCTCCAAGTATGTATATGTAGGTTTACACAGAATTAATATGAGGTACATGGAGCATGAGCATATAACTGGGTCATTAATGTGGCTTAACCTGGGGGATGGGAGAAGTGTCTTCATTAAGAATACTATGAATGACATAAGCTCAGTTGTGCAAAATTATTTGGGAGAGGGTGTATATATGAGCACATTAACAGGCACATTAAAAAAAGTTTTCGGAAACTTAACTGCAGTTGTAAGACAGTGGAAGTCTAAGTCACCTTTACGTTTTCATTATATTTATGTGTTATTTAAGTTCTTTACATAAGCATATGTTATTTATCTTATGATTTAAAAAGGCTATTTTCATTTCGAGGGGAACACCATGGATCTCTGAACATAAGCCTAAGATGCAGAGAAGACAACATGCACTTTCCAGTTGCCGATTCAATTAAAATTTTTAAAACACAGATAAATAGGCCACAGGCACATACGTCGTTTACCAATCTAATTCTTAGTCAAGCTTTGAGTAGTCAGGGCATCACCAAAGGACAGAGCTGATCATCCTGTACTTTAATATTCCATTTATGACACCATACACATGCATCAGGGTCCTGACATACAGTGCCCATGTGCTTGTATATGCTTCATTATTATTCCTCTCACAATAATGTTTCTCAATCCCTAATGATCACTGCACAAACACAAAGATGGAAAAACATTTCCCTTCCTACAGAGAAGGAAAAGACATAAAATATTCTCAGATATAAATAACTTCTCCCCAAATATGTTACTAATATACAAGTTTGATTTCAGACTGTTTTATTATTCCTCAGAGATTTCTTCCTCAATGGTTAAATTTACAAATCTCTTTCAAACTCTAGGTATAGTGAAAGTCTATAAAGAGCAACAGATAACATCCTGAGTTTCCACTTACCAGGGTAAATATCATCCCCATGACAATTGGAATAAAGATGAAATTGAGGGTAGTAACCTGCAGTAGGCAGCAGTCCTGGTCTGGGTTGGTGTGAACATCTTCATACTGAATGGGAGGCTGCAATCGCCCCATACACTTGCTCTTTAATCTAGGGGACTGAGGAAAACTAAGAATTAGTCTAATGGCCTAAAGGAAACACTTACGTCTCAAAGACTCCAGTAATGAAAATCCAACAGCTCAATTAAAGCTAATAAGGTACAATTTTATTTATAACCTCTTTCTATACATACTGGTTTCTATGCAGAGCTCCGAGAAAACCTGCCCCTTTGAAAGAAGGGACAACAAGTGAGGGATAACCAAATGCATCTTATCAGCAAACTAGGAGAGAAGACAGGTGCAAAAACTGAGGCTGCTGAGGCTAAGAAGTAAACACAGGCAAAACATATCTTCACTGTGGCCCAATACAAGTGAAGCAAAACATGGACGAAAAGGTACTACGGCTTCCACAAAATGCCTCAGACACAAACCATATAAATTATTTTTATTTGCAAAGACATTCACTTTGAACAACAAAAACAAATTCAGGCTAACAATTTCAGTACATTATTATAGGTATTTCCCTTTTTCTTACTTCTTAGAAGTCCTCAAATATATAAAAAGGTTAATAAAATAGTGCACTAAATTCCTGTATGCATGCTATCATTGGATATTTTGACATGTTTAATTCTTTCACTCCTCCTATCTAGCTAGCTACACATTTAACACACAAATACACACTCTGGGCATGGATAAAGATACACATAACCACAATATCATTATCACACATAAGAAAATTAACAAGTCTCAAATCATCTAATAACCGCAACATACTCAAATTTCTTCAGTTACCCTCAAACATCTTTTACGGAGGTCTCTGTTCTCCAATCCCAGATCCACTCAAGGTTACTTTGTGTATTAGGTTGTTATCTTTGTCTTTCAATACAGAATAGCTGGATGCAAGGGCGATCCAGGTGCAACATCACCCCACTGACTGGGCTGATCACTGGCTAGGTATCCTCTTCCTCCCTCACCACTTTATGCGTTGATGTTGTGGGCTCAATCGAAAAAGACCACCTTCCCCAATGGAGGAGGATACTTTCTTGGCCAAGGTCTACAAGTATCTGTGCTGCCCTGCTAAAACCCCCAAAACAAGCTTTCAGTATAAAATAGTTCCCATTCCTTTTTCTTTTCATGGCATTATTATATGTGTTGAAACATATTATTTGATCTCAGTAAGGTCATTTCATGCCTAATATTTTTTTGAACATCCAATCCCCTCTCAAACTCATGATGAGATTTATCCTCAATGCAGTGGTACTGAGAGGTGGGGCCTTTAGCAGCAATGAGGTCACGGGGGTTCCTCCTACATGAAGGAGATTAAACTCCCCGTAAATGAGGATCCACATTAGGGTTCAGCGCCTTTTGGCCTTCTGCCCTCTGCTACGTGAGGACAGTGTTCCTTTCCAATGAAGGATGAGGGCTGGGGATTTAGCTCAGTGGTTAGAGTGTTTGCCTTGCAAGCATGAGGTCCTGAGTTCGATTCCCGGTACCCAAAAAAAAAAAAAAAAAAATCCAATGAAGGATGAAACAAGGAGCAGAGACCAGGGCCTCGCCAGGCAAGGAACCTACAGATGCCTTCGTCTTGGACTTGCCTAGGTCCAGAGCTGTAAGGAAATCAAATTCTGATCGCTGAGAGCTCAAGGCCAACCTACGCTACATAGTGACATGCTGTCTCAAAAAAAAACCAAAAAACAAAAAAAACCACCTGTAATTCAATTTCTGTCCATTCTCTTTTATGTTTAACATCATCATCAAATGCTTAATGAATTCTAATGTTACTTTTTTAGTGCATAAAATACGTGGCTAAATATCACTTTTATTATTTTTTGAAGTCAATATAAACTTATTTTTTCCATTAAAGGGGGAAAGACAATAAGAGGCTAAGAAAGACCACATACCTGTTTTTTGAATTTAAAGTTGAACTCCCACATTGGTTCCTGTCTGTTCCCAACAATCTTTCTGCACCAGAAAAGTAAGCACTGTAAGAAAGAAAAAACAAAATGAACTAAGGGGGCAAAATATAAAAATACACTACAAGGTAGCAAAACACTCTCTGTTTGACAGCTCTAAAGCGAAACACAGTCTCAATGCTGAGATTTTACTCTGGCACAGAGAGATCCCCAACTTGACACTGGTGTAACATGAAAAGATAATCCCAGGACTGTTCAATAAGGAGAAGAGGGACGAATGTAAGTCAACCTCAGAGGTTATTGCGATGCATCCCTACCGTTCTCATCTTTAAAGACAGAAACACGGTATCTAGACACTGGGGCATTTTCTCTGATTCAGCAGGCCACTGCTCTACATTAAAGGGCAACCAGTAGCCACCAGGCAAGATGATATGGCCATAAGGTAGGCAAGGAGGGCTGGCCCTACCACAGAAGCAAGCCGCTCAGGACCTTCTGGGAGCAGACAGCCGGTGTGGGATCCACAGAGCTGTGGTAAATTCAGTCTAGAGTAAGCCCCTCAGTGAAAGTCAGGCTACAGCTAGGGTTAAGCACAAGAAGTGAAGTACCTCCCAGGGGATAAGGGGTGGGTCGTCCGCCGTGCCAGCTGTCCTGCCCTTCAGACATGCCCTGTACGTCCTGCCGTTCCATCAAAAATAATGGGCTTGGCTTTAAGGGGAAAACACTTCTGCTGCCATCACAACGGCTCCAGTGTCCCACACAAGCTATGCTACTGAAAAGAGAGAGAGGGGGAATCAAATACGAAAAGCTGGAGTCCAGGAACATGGGACAACTTCCTTTAGGCATGCTGGCAACTCCCTGAATGCCATGCACTTGTGGGCATACTAGTGGCCAGGCCATGCATGGGATACCTGCCACTGCAGGTCCCACACCCTCTTCAGAAGATCTCTAACAGGCAAAGAAGAAGCAGCCAGATGACCTGGGCTTACTACCTGGATTAAGATCTTGGTTTTCATTTCACTTTGGCTTTGCACAGTCTACTTTTTAAAAATGAATAAACAGTGATAAGAATACGAAGATACGGGTATTTTAGAATTTAAGCAGTAGCACTTGCATTGTGCACTGGAGCCGCTAAGATGTGTCAAGCATGAGGAGTTTGCCCAATGCTTCTTTGCTCCCAGCACTGATTCACACCTGGTGCGGTTAACTTTGGGATGATCCCCACCTCCTCATAGTTAGTCGGATACTATCAAATGCTTCTGGGGGAGGGATACTGTAAATGTGAGAGGATACAAGGTCCACTCATATTACAAGCAGAAGCAGCTGCTGGTGAAATTCTATTCTCACAGCTTGCTATTCCTGCCCTAAATCCATCAGCATAATTTTAAATTGAGTTCGGCCAATGGCCCCACTCACCACAGTCTGCAACCCTAAGGGGAAACCTTAATTATCTTGAAATCGAACGTACCCTTTTAATTCACAAGTATCACATACAATATTATCACCCTACCTAGAGCTAAAGAGGGAAAGAAAAATCATTATGTAATGTCCATGACGATAAAAACAAAGTACAAGAGAACAGAAAGTGCTATAGAACATCAGATTTGGGGTAGGAACAAAGTAATAAAAATTACCTACACTAGCATGTACAAGGGCCTGGGTTCAATTCCCATGTATTAAGAAAACAAATTACCTGCAACCTCCAAAGATATTAAATTTAGACAATATTAGATGAATAAGAAAAGGGCTGAGAGGGAGTTGGAGATTTAGCTCAGTGGTAGAGAGCTTGCCTACCAAGTACAAGGCCCTGAGTCTGATCCCCAGCATCCAAAAAAGAAAAGAAAAAAAAAAAAAAAAAAAAAAGAAAAGGGCTGAGAAGTCAACTTGTCTACATAATCATATGTACTACAATAGTTTGGGTTTTTTTGTGGGGGGCAGTTCTGGGGATGGAACTCAGGGCCTTGCACTTGCTAGGTTAGTGTTCCACCACCGAACTAAATCCCCAACCCATCTACTATACTAGTAAGACTTGGCAAAAGTGACTTCAACAGAAGTTTTATCACAAAGGAGAAAAGGAGAGAATGTATCAAAGCTAGTAGACCGAGGAGAAGAATGCCACAAACCTGAACATGTATGAATGTAAAATATGGGGAGGCTCCTGAGATAAAAACAGCCTAAAACACAGGTAGAGCCCTGAGGTCTGTGAATCAGTCTCTGACACAATCTCTCACGGAGCCTGGCAGTCACCTGGCACTGGGCACTTAACAAGTGCTAAAGAAAGCTACACTGGAATCCTTTACAGAGGTCAAGAGTAAAGGGGAATCCCAGATGTCACAGTTACATTAGAAAGAAAATGAGTGAGCTGCTCACATTATAACTTTGAATCACGATTTAAGCACTAAAAAAATGTTAAATACATCTCCCTTTTCATTTGTGCTTCTCCTAGCCAAAATCAGTAAAGCCATTATATCTAAGGTGTTCCAATGTACAGTGCATGGGAATAAATTAAGAAGAGAAAAAGGAATACACTAAAAGCACAAGAAAGCTGTAAGTAAAGGTAACATAAGCCAGCTTAGCACAGCAGGAATTCTTGGAGAAAGGAAACCTCTGGGCTCTCAAGGTTTACATCAGCCTCCTAGCAGCCTGGGACCTGCTGCCCTCCCCACCAAGAAGCTGAACACAAGCCAGTCAGAAACCCACCATACGAGAGTCCATCAGTCAAACCCAACATTAATTCCCACTTACTTTGGAATTCTTTAATGTGGTGGGAGTACTTTCTGGAATGGCTGGATTCTTGGAGATTCGAGCAGCAAATGGTTCATACATATGGTACAGAGATCGGATCACACACGCCCGGAGACAGCGCAGCTTCTCCATGGACTCTGGTCGCAGGCGCAAAGGCAGAGAAGCATCCAGCGTGTAGTGCCTGAAACACGACAAATCACTCTACCAACACGTGACCTGTCTCTCCTGTACTGGGTCCGTCACCCAGGACTCCCAGTCTCTATATGAACCTACTATACTATTCCACTGGCCAGCAGTTAGCTTGTCCCAGTGCTCACATGCATACAAACCACCATCTTTTTACCTTCTTGGTGGCTTTTGCTCCTTCATCTTGTAATCCTGAAATTCATCTGGGGTTTTTTGTTTTTGTTTTTGTTTTTTTGTTTTGTACTTGGCCTCGAACTCAGGGCCTTGCACTTGCTAGGCAAGTACTGTACCACTGAGCTAAATCCCCAACCCCAGTTCATGTGTTTTAAAAATTTAAATCCTATTTTACTCCACAAAGAGCAAGTCTCTGAACTGGTATCAGTACAATACACTTGAGTTGCTCAAAGAGAACCTGTCCTGTAGAAGAGCCACCAGGTTTTCCTGTAGAACATCTCACCAAGTTCTCTACTGCCTGCTTGCTACTTCAACATCCATTCCCACACCAGCCTGACAGTTTGCGATCTCCGCTCCCCTTCTGCAGCCCACACCAAAAGCCAGTCCTTGTATTAATCATATACTTCACTTACTCTTCACCACCGCAACTCTATATGGGACAGCATTAAGTACTATATGATACTTCCAGATGACTAGGAAATCTAAGAAACAACTACTCCAGTAAAGAAAGATAAGCAGATGTCTGCAGCGTCTGAACACTCCAGCTAAAATAAACCTCTGAAGAAACGTCAAAATCAGTTCTTCCCAAAAGCTGAAGCAAATTTTTTGCTAAAAGGAGATACTAGTGGGAGGAAGAAGGCAACCACAAGGAAGACAATTACCTTGATGAATTAATACCATCAAATTTAAATTACAGCAAGGTCTACGAATCCAAACTAGGGTCATAGAGAAAGTGAAAAGAGGTCACCATCCAGGGAGTGGCTCCAAATCACAAATAGCAATGAATCAGCTACACAGAAAATAAAGTGAGCCGTCTGTGGTCGCACCTTCGGTACAACCTGGTCCAAAAGGCAGCAGTGCAAGTGACAGTCCAGGCATTCTTACAAATCAGGGAAAAATTCACAATGTCCTCAGGACGGATGTAGGAGGCCAGCAATAGCCAAATATCCATGGGATATTCTTCTCCTCCAGCCCCATCCAGGTCTTCTGAAACAGAAAAAAGAACAATAATCTTTTATTTTCTACCACAAACATATCTAAAGATAATCATTTCAGTCCTCCTAGGGCTTGCACAGTTAGAGAAAAGGTTTTAAATAGGTCCAATAAAGCCCTTCAAGCTTATCGCTCCCTGATAATTCTAGCTGCTGAAAACTTTCGCTGCCTGTTGCATAAATGAATAGGTCCTGGTCTTAAGGCCTTTTTCTAACAACTATTTACATAATATTTTAGAGTTTTCGAAGTACCTTTGCACATATAATATCACTCAATTCTAAAAATTCTACAGTGTATGCTCACTACTTAACAACTGCCTATTAAGTGTCTTTTCTTCTAGTTTCTCCTTGTTTCACTGCCAGTTTGGCCTATGATCCTGGCCAGAGGCAATCGACTACTCCTTGACAAGGTCTCCCTACTTCCTTCCCCTGCAGATCTCACTAGTGTTACTTATCTCGACTCTGAGGTCTCCTATACATCTCAGGCTCGGGTAACAGCCAGACTCCATAAATACACCCGTATCTGGGCTAAACCTAATCCTAATCCTTACTTCAGATCTAGTCTTACAGCTGTCCTAAAACCAGCTTTCCTCTGGCCTGGGCACAAAGCCCCTACACATCACCTCCCTTGCTTCTGTGGCTGCTTCTTGCAGCTCCATGAGTCAATCAGGTTCTTGTGTGAGTTTCTTCCTCACAGACACCAGCACATCTAAAACAACATATTCCTTTCTGGCTCCAACCCCTTCTTATAATCTCCAAACCATTCAAATTCAACATACTACCTTCTCCCTCCCTCCATCTTCTCTCTCTCTTTCTGAAAAAGAATGCAAACGGTTATGAGAATTTTTTCTACTGAGACCTATAGGAACTTTTTTTTTTTCTGTGCTGGGGATTGAACTCAGGGTCTTGTGCTTGCCATGCAAGCACTCTAACCACTGAACTAAATCCCCAGCCCTATAAGGACGTTTACAAAACTGAGTACTATTCAAAGTTTTTTGTCTTTAGGGACAAATTTCAGTGATTACTGAAGAACTGTCAGTGTTTTACACATAATTAGGAAATTTCAGCCAGGCATGGTGACGCACACCTGTAATCCCAGTGCTCTGAGAGGCTAAAGCAAGAGGATCGTAAATTCAAGCCCAGTGTGGGCAACTCAGCACCTTAGCAAGATGTGATGGTTGATTGATTGTGTCAACTTGTAAGAGAAGCTTAACTAAATTGGTTTAGCAATTCTACACCCCAGAGTGTAGAAGATCCACCCTAGGCCGGCCCATCTCTAGATGGTATAAAGGGGAAATGAAGAGGGATATAGCCCGGCCGGTTTCTTTGGATAGGTTTCGCTTCCTTTGGAGGAACTCCAGACCTTCGCCTGGACTCTTCAGACCTTCTCCTGGATCCTTCGGGCCTCCAGACCTTCAGCTGGGCCCTCCGGATCTCCAGCTTGCAGACGGACCCTCTGCACGCTTCCATGCCTGACTTGTAAGAAGCCCAAGGAAGCCAAATTGTAAGCTCTCAAATATTCATATATCTACCATTGTATCTGTTTCTCTAGAGAATACTGACTAATACACAAGACCTTGTCTCAAAATAAAAAAAAACGTTAAAAGGCTAGGGATGTAACTCAGTGTGAAGGCCTTGGGTTCAATCCCTAGTAATACACAATGCATGCGCGCACACACACACACACACACACACACACACACGAAATTAATGGAAAGTGTTTTAGATGTGAGGTTTTCAAAGAGTAGTATTTAGCTTTTGAAGGTACCTACTAAAATATTTACAGAGATACTGACATATCTAGAAATTGTTTCAAAATAACCTGAAATGTGTGTGACAGAATGGAAGAGTAGTGGTTAAACATAAATGGTAATGAGTTGACAACTGTTGAAACTAGGTAATGGCTACATGGGGTTCACTATACTACCCTCTCTTCTTTGTACATTCTTCAGGAAAAAACAAAGGTAAAAGGCCAGACACAGTAGTGCACACATGTAATGCGAGCTATTTGGGAAGCTGAGGCAAGAGGCTTGAGAGTTTGAGGCCAGCCTGGGCAACTTAGCAAGAACCTGTCTCAAAATAAAAAAGGGATAGGGAATGCAATCATTAGGTACTCCAAACTTGTACTAATAAAAATCAAAATAAATAAATAAATAAAATTAAAATAAAAAAGGGATAGGGATGTAGCAAGTGGTACAGCTTGCCTAAATTCAATCCCCAGGACTGGAGGGGTTGAGGGACCTAAAAAAAAAGGCCAATCTGACTAAAACGGAGGAACCTACTGGGGATAAAATAAAGCAATGAAATAAAAGATGAACTGGGGTTAACAGGCTATAAGCCACAAATCAGGCATCTAATATGGGATTGATATCTTAAATAGATATATAAGGAATTTTTACAATTAATAACCTTTAAAAAAACAATTTAAACACGATGGAAATATTTACACACATTTCTCCAAAGAAAATATACAAATAAGCGATTGATATATAAAAAATGTTCAACATCATTAGACATCAGGGAAACGCAAATCCAAAGCACAATGAGATACCACCTTCACATACACTATAACTTAAAAAGTCAAACACTGTATTGTTTTGCTGTGGTTGTTTTGTTTTTTTGGGTGCTGGGGATCAAACTCAGGGCCTTGCACTTGCTAGGCAAGTGCTTTTACCACTTCAGCTAAATCCCCAGCCCCAAACACTATAATTTAAAAAGCTGGAAAATAACAAGTGTTAACAAGTATATGGAGAAATTGGAACCTTCATCATTGCTGGTAGAAACATTAAATGGTGCAGCCACTTTGGAAAAGAATTTGGCAGTTCCTCAAAAAAGTTAAACACAGGTTATCACAGGATCCAGCAATTTCACTCCTTTCTTACAGAAATGAAACTTATTCATGAATGTTCATACCAGTATTATGCGTAATAGTCAAATAAAAAGCAATGCAGGGGCTGGGGATTTAGCTCAGTGATTAGAGTGCTTGCCTTGAAAGCACAAGGGCCTGAGTTCGATCCCCGGCACCACAAAAAAAAAAAAAAAAGCAATGCAAAGGAATGAATTACTGATAAGTGGCACAATATTGATGAATCTTTATGAAAACATTATGCTGAGCAAAAGAAACCAGACACAAACGACCACACGTTATGCCATTTCATTTATATGAACTGTCCAGAATAAGTGAATCTATAAAGACAGACATTAGATTAGTGGTTGCTAAGGCTGGTAGGGACAGGCTCTGGAATAAGGGAATAAGGGAAGGGAATAAGGAGTCATGTGAATAGGTATGGGATTTTTTTGGAGGGGGGAGTAAAGGAAACATTATAAACTTAGATCATATTGATGGCCGCACAACTCTGTGTAAAACCTCTGAGTTATATACTGTAGAATGCATTTTATCTCAATAAAGACTTTTTTAACATGTCTAAGACTATAGTTTTTTCATGGAATGCATCATATAAGTCCCTATTAGAATGGTGATGGTAAGAAGGAACCTTAAGCAAGAAATTAAGGAGAATGAAGTTTAAGGAACGCTGCTACCAAGTTTGCAATCCTGGAAAAAAAGCAACAGCACTGAAAACAATTGGTATAACAGCAAAGTAATGTCAGTTCACTAATTTATTGATTTCAATATTTTAACAAGTACAAGTATCTATTATCTAATTCTGACACAGAGAGGTGAAAATTCTGATAGATCTGAGATCCCAAATACACATTTATTACTTCTCAGCTTTCCCCTAAACCTAGCTGACCATCAGAAGCACTTACACCTTTATTAGTAATAGCTTTTCTGGCTCCATCCCAAGAGATTCTGATTCATTAAATTTAAGGCAAAACAGAGGAATATGAATGATAGTTTGGCACATTATACACCATTAGTTTATTTTTCTCTGCTTCAAGTTTTTTTACCATTAGGATGTAAATATCACATGCTTTCCTGTTTTCTGCAGTACCAATTAGACAGAAAGCAGACATTAATAACTACAGAGCCTTCAAAAGCCTGTGACAACATCTAACTGTATCTGAAATAAAACTGGTTACACATAATTTATATACATGAGAAAAACATTTCTCATATCTCTGCTTCCTTACACTCAGTAACCCAGAAATGCCAGTTTTTACCTGATAATGACAAACTGTCAATAAACAGCTACTGCAGTCCAGTTCACAGCTCCAGAAATCTATGACTCTTACCAATCTCCTTCCTTCTCAAATTTAGACAAAAGCGAAAAGGAAAGATGTGGTAACGGGTATTGCGCTACTACCAAGATCTTAGTTGAGAGCTATGTCTTCTCCAAACTCTGGTTCTCCACTGGTATCACCACTTGAATTTCCCCTCATTCTATGAGAAAATGACAGTTTCAATCTCTCCCCATGACAGAACTAATAAGCCAAATGAGAGCAAGCTCTGTACCTTTATGTCTCTTGCTTTTTTTTTTTCTGGAGATAGTTCTCTCATGGATGCTTTCCTCCTGGGCGTCCATCTCATCACTACTATCAATGATGTCACAGGGCTCACCAGCCCCAGAAAGAGCTTCCTCTGCAGGAACCTGGGAGGCTTCCAAGCCACAAAGAGATTTTACTAGGAAAAAATAAGGCAAGAATGAGATGGCACATAGTTCCATCCAAAAATACAGACAGCTTCAACAAGATACCAGCATCCGTCAGGGAAAGTGGGTAGAGGAGCAGTGTGAGTCTGTTGGAGAAAGCTGAGTACTTATCACCAAATTAGAACAAAAATTTAGTATTTTAGTAACAAAAAATAGGAAAGCAATATGATTCCAATGAAAGCAATTTGGCAAAGTGGTTCCAAAGTTGCAGAAACTGACTCCTTAAAAGTCAGCCTAAAAAGAAAGAGAGAGAGAGAAGACAATGTACAATTCCTCCACCATGAATCCTACAGGATAAAACCAAAAGGTGAATTCTATTCTCATTTACATAAATTCTGAGCAGCAACGTTTGTGAGGAATTGCATCCAATTTTAGTCTGTTCTTGAACGGGACAGTAAGCATCATAAAACATAAATTTCAGGGGCCCATGAGTAAAAAGCTTAAAAGCATGAGAAACACCAGAAAAGGAAAGAATACACCAAGGTTATACAAGGAAGCAAACTGCAGAGCAAACCATATATAAACTATAGGAAAGAGATTAATATCCAAGAAGAAAGCAGTGGAAACTAATAAAGAGTACACAAAGACAAAAATACATGTTTCAGCTACAGAAACTGTTATACTTAGCTAATCCTCCCCCTCCCTCCCCACCCTCTCGAGTATGACAGCAAACAGGGCAAACACCTTAGGAGAAGATGACCAAAGGATTTCAGGAAAAACACTGAGACCAAATCCCAGATAAATAAAACGACTAGTTCTGTCTTCATAGCCTGGGTCTAAAAAGACTTCCCGAGAGCCTACCTTCCTGCTGAACAGCATTGGCCACGGCTTTCTTGACCCGTCCAGACCGCACGACTGCCGGATCCGAGTTGGCATAATCCGCCACGGTCACTGAAACACAGCACCAACCCTCCAGGAAGAGGCCACCAAGACTCTCCCACCGAGACCGCCTCCCATCGGGTCCCCGGCCCAGCCGCCCTCCCTCTTCCGGCAGCCGAGCGCTCGCCTCCGTGCCACCAAGCCCCCTCCCAGCCTCCAGCCCCAGATCTTTCAGCGCCCCCGCCTCCTCACCCACCTCGACCGGAGCAGGCGTCGTGGGCCCGGAACTTGAGTCGCTTTCCTCTCTTAGGCATGGTTATCGTGTCGGGGCGAGGCCGGCCTAGAAGACCGGGACCCCGGGCCATGTCTCGGGCCAGCGAGCCGGAGCCGGGAGCCACGGGCTAGCTCCGCCCGGCTCCGCGGCCATCCCGCACCCGAGGCCGCAGCTCTCGCGATGAGTTAGGCCCGGCCCTCAAATCACGTTGGCAGCCACGCCCCTCTTCAAGAACCAATCGCCGCCAGCTGTCTGTACACGTCATCATTCGGCGCCCTCAGATGCGGTTGGGTGTCATTTCTAACCGTGTAGAGCGCTCTGCCAGTGTTTTGTTTGGTGTATCCGACCGGTGCTCACACCCCCGTAGATTTGGAACCTAGAGATTACATCCTGGTTTCCTGGATTCTTCCTGCTACCGGTAACTCCCCTTTCCGCACTCCAGGTCCACGTCAGCCGCCACACGCACGTAGTACTACATTGTAATCTTTGTGTTCCACGTCTTGCACCCAGGCCCTTAGACTGAGCGCCACTATTCCGACATAGGTTTATGATTCTGCACTGTAATTCCTTTAACAAAAGCTACAAATTTCCGCATTCTCAAAATAAGAAAAAGAGATCTTAAAAGTCTTCCAATCTGCATTCTCCCCCAAGCAAAATTCTAGATAGAGCGATGAGGAAAGACTATGATCTTTCCTTTGTATTGAAAGAGAAGTTCTGCCGGGAGTGGTGGCGCACTCCTGTAATCCAGCACTCGGGAGGCTGAGGCAGGAGGATAGCCTCAAGTTCGAGGCCAGCCTGCTGCATAGCCAGACCCTATCTCAAAAAAAGAAAGAAAGAAAGAAAAGAAAAAAGAAAAGGAAAGTCCTGAGTTATGTTCTCTTTTATCTTTCTAACTTACTTGCAGCTCCCAAAAGGGTGAAAATCCCTGGTTTGAAAAACTGTATTTTGAGCACAGGCATTCAGTTTGCTGGATCCACCATAAAATATTTAGAAGGGGACTCCATTTTTAATCTAATTAGCTAGTACTTTATGCAAACATTCATTAGGAGCAAGCCACTGACTTTTTACTAGCCTTAGGTAACAGACTACCATGAGGGATCATGCTAATAGGCTTGAATCAAGAGTTAATAATTGCCTAGCAAGCACAAGGCCCTGAGTTCCATCTCCGTTCAAATTTAATTTACTCAAAGTTACAATATTAAAGGAAGGTCTACTATTAACTGTTCTCTATTTTGTTATGAAATTTTGTTTCATTTTTTTCATAGAAGTAAGAACGGTGTTTTTTTATATTTCTTTATTAATATCTACTTGCATTACATTAAAATAAAAAAGTAAAGGTCTAGTAGATATTAATGAACATTGTTTCAAAGAATTTTCCATGTATACATAATTTATTGTGTGTAATTTAGTTCAAAATCCAGATGGTAAACACTGAGCCTTCTCATTTCACGTTATCAATAAAAAATTCATAAGGCTTTCATCCTAGTTGACTTCTGTGTATGTGGCACCATGTTTAAAACATATTCCACCTTTGGAGGGAGTCAAGTATAAGGTAGATACAGATCCTTTTAATATCCTGTTTCTATGAAAAACTTAAAGGTCTTAACTGAAATGTTATCCCGTTTCTCAACAATGTGTTTATCTTAATGTGTTAGAATGACAGAAATGCTAGTTCCCAAAACTATTTCACCTTTCAGAATTTGAAGACTAAAATCTTAAGCCCCTCAGGGTCTTAAATCCTTTGGCCACTTTAATGGAACAACAGATCCTTAGATCTTTTATTCCACATTTCATTAAAAAGCAACAACTATAAATTAATGGCATTGTTAATTTCCAGACTCAGAGATACAGGTTCTCTAGAAAGATAAGTATAAAACTTATTAAAGTTGCTATTATATTTAAATGGAGGTTGCTTAACCTACTTGTTAGGAAGTGGGTAGAAGGAGAATGTTCTGGAATCTTTCTCCTCAGTAAAGTGGGAAAATTAAGAACAAGATATGAATGCATGTACTATTATAATGCTAGCTTTCTAGATTTTGTTCACTCTACTTTTGGTACTAAATTGTCCTTTACTTTGTGTTAATAGTAAATGAATGGTGTTCACTTTTTCAAGTCTTTTCTTGTCAAAATTTGAAGTTCGCAAATTTATATGAGTTGCCAGAAATCTATGTTGGTTAAATATTTATAGTCTGAAATCTGAAATCCTGGGAATCATTGCTTTGGAGGCACTGAAAAAATATTCCTCCTGTTTTAAAGAAAGACACAACAGTGAAATTTTGTATTGGAGACAGTTTACTAACATGAAGCAATATCTAAAAAGTAGCAAAGAGTACAGACTCTGAAGTCAGCCTTGCTTGGGTTCAAAATCTATTTCTGCTACTTATTATCTATTTGATCTTGGAAAAGTTAGCTTCTCTGGGCCTCAGTTACCCTGCCTTTAAATTGCAGAAAATAACACATGCTTCACATGGTTATTGAAATAACTAAATGAATTAACCCATGAAAAACATTTAAAATAGCACATAACACACAATGTAAATTATTATTATTATGATAGGAGATAAAGTTGTGGTTGTTATTTAAAGATACTTTAGGTGATAAATTACTTTTTGTTTCTGCTGCATGAAGAGAGACTGTATAAAGGCATTAGAAGCAAGACAGCCTATTCCAGTTGATTAAAA
Organism: Hystrix cristata; assembly: GCA_004026905.1. Lineage (NCBI taxonomy): Eukaryota > Metazoa > Chordata > Mammalia > Rodentia > Hystricidae > Hystrix > Hystrix cristata. The sequence goes on along the minus strand of PVJO010001652.1, from coordinate 3,695 downwards.
TGCTAGAAGACTAGCTAATATTTGTTAAGTATTAGCCTGCAATTAGCAGGGTCCTAATTTAGACTGGATCATCTATCCTCAAAGCCCATTTGTAAAACTGATATACTGTATCACCAAAAAAATGAAGAACTTACTGGGCCTTTGCCTTTGGTTAACATTAATAGCCTTAAAAAGGTTAATAGCCCAAGCAGATGTGGGGTCAAACAGTGGGTAGATAGAGAAAATCTTTAAGACATAAAACAAACTGAAAGGATGCTCTAACAATAAATTTCTATGATGTTTCAAAACTGTTGTCAAAGTCAAGGTCTGAGAAGAATTTGATGCAGAAAAACAATTCAGTGGCGCTAGAAAAAGCACATTAAGTAAATCTGGGGGAAATGCTTGCAACTAACTTTATATGTCTAGTTTAAAATATAGTACGTATGGTAAAAATAGTTTATCTAGTTAAGTTCAGATGGAGGCTGTTTTTCAGTCAAACATAATAACAATAAGAGCAGCCCGGCGATGGGAAACTCAGGTTCTGGTGGCAGATGTCTGGATTTGAATCACTGTTCTTCCTCTTAACAGCTACTTGAGCTTGAGCAAATTACTTAGTCTCACCAAAATTCAGTTTCCTTACCTATAAAATGGGCATAATAATGGTACCCAATTCATAGAGTTGTGAGGATTAAGTGAGATAATACTGCATATGAAAAGTTTTTAGCTGTAGTACCTGATATATAATAAGCACTCAAAAATAAATGTCAACTACACTTACAAATAGACACATACTCATTTGAATCTGTAGTTCTCAACCTCGACTGCACAACAGATTCATTAGTAAAAATTTTAAAAATAGCAGTGACACAGACAACACCTGAAGTTTCTGGGTACCTCAGCTGTAAAACAAAAACAACAAAAAACGATCTTCAGGTAACTTTAATGTTCAACCCATGTACTGGAAACCACAAGTTTAGATCGAGGGCCAGTAAACCAAAGCTCATCCCTGCCTGTTTTTGTAAAGAAATTGTCATTAGAACATAGGGAGGCCTGTTGATTTATTAAAACAGTTGATTTAGCCTGTATAACGTTGACTTTGACCTTACCCCTGGCTAGGTACCGATAGGAGGAGTCAGTTTAACAATCTCAGGACTGTGTGAGTCAGTGAGTTGCTTGTGGATTCATCTTGGATTCTCTGAGTCTCAGACCATTCACCACAAGTTTTCCACGAGTGATTCTCAGAATCTTGGTGGGTATCTGAACGGGTCCTTTCACACATCTTCACCAGGGGTTTTCCCCTGAGGCTAGTTAGGGTCATTCCAATTTGGTGAATCACCACCTCTGCTTCCAACTCTGCTTTCACTGTGTCTTGCCTGTCTTTGAGTGGGAATTACTTTTTAATGTTTATTTTTTTCCAAATATCTCTATTTCATCATTTCCATTAATGTTTATTTTTATTGATACATGTTTGAAATACATAATGATTATATTCATCAGGGGGAGTTGGTACAAGTACATAATAGGTCTCAATTCTTTTTTCACCCCCTTCCCATCTCTTGGTTTCCTTCCCTTTCCCCTCCTTTTTAAAAGCCACATCTGCAAATCAGGATTTGGAACTGGCAGACCAGAGTTCCACAATAGCAGCAACCTCAAAGCAACATCTGTACTGCTTTTCCTCTCTAAGAGCAGTGGAGCAGCTTTGACCCACCCTCAAGGTCAAAAACATTTACTATCTGGCCCTTTACAGCACGAATAAAGTTCCCTGTCAGTCTACACCACATGGGGTCAGTATAGCTTTATTATAGGATCAAGATTTGGGGGCCTATTAAAATTTAAAAACTGACAGCAAAACTAAACACATCAGGAATTACAGAAATGAATATGGTTTTTCTTGCTTCCTGGCTCCTTCTTTAATTTCCAAATATGCAAAATAAAATAAAATAAAATAAAAATTAAAAAATTTCCAAATATGCACAAATCTATTCCGTCTTGAAGACATCTGCTTACCAAACATTGCTCCCTACTCTACCATCCATGACTAGTAAGAACAGTTTTTACCCATGGTCTCTGTTTCTTTGCCAACCTGGTTTATTTGTTCTTTTCTTTTCTTTTCTTTTTTTAAAATGGGATCTCACTGTGTAGCCCAAGTTGGTGGTGAACTCACTGTTAGCCTTGAATTCATGATCCTCCTGCCTCAGCCTCCCATATTCTTGGATTGTAGATGTGTGACTCCCCACCTGGCTCACCTAATCATTTCTTGTGACTCCAGACTCCAGCTTCAAAATTCACTTGTCAGTTGAAACTTTACTCTCCAGAAGTAGCCAGTGACTTCTGAATTACATTTTCTGAAGTTCTCTTTCTTATATTTCTAGGGGATACCATTCTTCATGGAACCATTTCATCATGACACTCCCATTGCTTAGTTCGCTTCCTAACTCTCCCACCATGAGAAAACTGTTCTTCTCCTGTAACCTACATTCTCATAGTCTGTTGCATTCAGGATGGACATCGGTCCAAGTAAGTGCCATTGATTGATTTTGGTTTTGTGTTTGCTATATATATTCTCTTTAAATGAAGAGTAACTCAATGAATTTTAAGTACTTAAAATGCACTAGTTTTAAAAAAAAATGCACTAGTTTTAAATATGCATTGGAAATATATGTATCTATATCAGTTTACAACAGTAAAACTACCACCCATATTAAGATACTAAACAATGATCAAACATATGAATACCATGTTATTTACCACATAAACTTTTAAATGTGAATACTTCGTAATATCCCTTTTTCTGCCTAATTAAAGTGTTACTCTCCACTGTTATGACCTAAAGAGTTTCTATTACCTTTACTCCCTTTAACCTTTGTTTTATACAAATGCTAGTAGCTTAGATCAGAGATTGACTTATACAGCTTTTATAATATTACAAGCCTAATAATTATATTTTATATTGGACCTGTTATGATACAAAGGATTATTAGGGACAATTATGAATGACTGTGTTCCATCAAATTGGAAAACATAGAAGAAATGATAAATTCCAGGGCACATATAATCTACTAAAATTGAAGCATGAGGACATAGAAAACCTGAACAAGTGCAGTATGGTGGCACATGCCTGTAATCCCAGCACTTGGGAGCCTGAGGCAGGAGGATTGAGTCGTGTTCAAGGCCAGCCTGGGATGTACAATAAGACCTTGTCTCAAAAAAAAGAAAAGAAAAAGAAAATGTCTGAACAGACCAATAACAATTAATATGATTAAATCAGTAATAATCCAGGTATAGTGGTACATGCCTGTGATCCCAGCACTCCGGAGGCTGAGGCAGGAGGATCACTGTGAATTCAAGTCCAGCCTAAACTATATAGTGAGTTCAAAGCCAGCCTGAACTACATAGTGAGACCCTGTCTCAAAAAACCAAAATAAATCAATAAATCAGTAATAAAAAGGCTTCTAACAAAGAAAAGCCATCAGGACCTGATGGCTTCATTGCTGAATTTTGCCAAACTTGTAAGGCTCTAACTAGTTCTACTCAGATTTTTCCAAAAGGAAGGAAAACAAAACTCATTCTATGAGACTGATATTACCATGATGCCAAAACCAAATAAGAATACAGGGGTTGGAGATTTAGCTCAGTGATTAGAGTGCTTGCCTTGCAAGCACAAGGGCCTGAGTTCGATCCCCGGCACCACAAAAAAAAAAAAAAAAAAAAAAAAA